>PVJN01019866.1:0-19115 GCA_004026805.1 Lasiurus borealis
TTTAATCAGACACACATCCTGGGCTTCTCTGAACCATTTATTAATCTAGTAGAAAGTGAGACACACTGGACTACATTAAAGTAAGAACTAGACACTATTAAAGAGTGGAAAGGCAAGCCACAGAGTGAGAGAAGAATCTGTAATACGTCTACCTGACAAAGGATTTGTATTCAGAAATCGATAAGAAAGGTCAGACCACCAAATAGAAAAGTGGATAAAAGAGCAGGCATTTCACAGGAGAGGACATCTAGATTAAAAGTGTCCACCTATAGGCTGAAAACGGCCCTTCTGAGATCTATTCTTCAATTTCTACACCCAGAATCTGTGAATATCACCTTATATGGGAAAAGAAATCTGGATGAGTCCTGTATGCAATTACATGTGTCCTTATAAGAGGGAGAGTTTTGACATACACACACAGCCAAGGGGACATAGTCAACAGAGGCCGAAGTTGGAGTGATGCAGTCGCAAACCAAAGCATGTTAATGGTCACCGGATGCTGGAAGAACCAACGAGGGAGTACAGCCCTGCTGACACCTTGGTTTCAGCCCCCAGAACTGTGAATGAGTTAAATTATAGTGTTTGAAGCCACCAGATGTATGGCAATTTATCACAGCAGCCATAACCAACTCATAAACCACCTTTATTAATTGTCAGGGAGAAGCAAATGGAAAGCACAGTGGGATACATCTACACCCCCCCCCCCCCCGGGAAGCTAAACTGAAAAAGACATAGTTTTAAGTGTTGGTGAGAATGTGGATCCACTTGAACGCCCATCTGTCGCTGGTGGAGTGTACATTGCAGTCACGTGGCTCAATTGTTTGAGAGTATCTTCTAGAGCTGAGTAGATGATTATCTTAGGATCCAGCCATTCCACATGTAGATGATAGTCTCAGGAGAAAGGCATACTTTCACCCAAATTCATGAACATAAATATTTATAACACCGTTCATAATAGCTCCGACTTGGGAAGAACTCAAATGTCCGTCAGCAGTAGGATGAATAAATACATGATGCGCATTCATACTACGGGCCACTATACAATAATGAGAATGAATAGCTGCATCTTCACACAGCAGCATGGATTCATCTCATAAACATAATGGTAATGAAAGAAGCCAGACACAAAAGGGTCTGTGCTGTATGATTTCATTTATACAAAATTTCAGAAACTGGCAAAATGAATTCATAGCGTTAGAAGTCAGGAGAGCAGTGGCCTTTCAAGAGTGGTAATGCCTGGGAAGGGGCAGAAGTGGTTAGGGTTTAATAAAGATTTATATTAATAAAAAGAGATGATGTTAATAGGGCATGGCTCATTCACTTAGTCATTTATTTAACAAACAAATTCATAATTTTTGAGCTTATATTATTTGCCCAGAAGTGTTCTAATGCTGAGGTTATAGCAGTACGCAAGACAAAGTGTCTACCCTCATCGAGATGACATTCTAGTACTGGTTTCCTCTCTCAGTACTGGAGTACACTGTGACTCGGTTGGTTTCTGATGATTCACACCTGACATTCACATCCCTAGGTAGTTCTCTCTCCCACTGATTCTGGATTTGGGTAGGTGACTTGCTTTATGCAAGCGGAAGCCTTGAAAAGTGCTTGCACATTGAGCATTTAGCTCTTGGCATATTTCTTTCTGGAAGCCAGCTGCTGTTCTAAAGAAGCTTGGACTTGATGGCTGAGTGTCGAAAGGTCACATGGAGAAAGTATCAGAAGATAAGAATCCATCTTTGATGTTTCAGCCAAACTCCCAGCTTAACAAAACCACTTAAGCCCAGCTGGCATGGTTCAAGGATTGAGCATTGACATATGAACCAGGAGGTGAGGGTTCGAGTCCCAGTCAGGGCACAAGCCCGGGTTGTGGGCTTGATCCCCAGTGTGGGGCATGCATGAGGCAATCAATGATTCTTATCATTGATGTTTCTATTTCTCTCCCTCTCGCTTCCTCACTGAAATTAATAAAAATATATTTAAAAAACACACACACAAAAAAACCACATAAGTAACCTCAGCTACATCGTTTTTTTAAAATATATTTTATTGATTTTTTTACAGAGAGGAAGGGAGAGGGATAGAGAGTTAAAAACACCAATGAGAGAGAGACATCAATCAGCTGCCTCCTGCATACCCCCCAATGGGGATGTGCCCGCAACCAAGGCACATGCCCTTGACCGGAATCGAACTTGGGACCTTTCAGTCCTCAGGCCGATGCTCTATCCACTGAGCCAAACTGGTTTTGGCAACCTCAGCTACATCTTGTTGGGCAAAAAAACCCGCCCAACCTGAGCCCAGCCAACCACACACTTGTGAAAAGCAATACTTTTTATTTATTTATTTATTTAAACCACTAAGTTCTGGGGTGGTTTGTTTCACAGCGCTTGACAACTGAAACAAAAATAAATAGGTAAGCAAATAAGGCATGTAATTTCAGAATGTGGTTTGAGGCACAAAAAAATTAAGCAGGGTGATGGAATTAAAAAATGACTGAGGGGAAAATCAGGGAGACTGGTGTGAGCACAATTTGAGACTTCAGAGTTACATGTAAGGTTTTTCTAGGGCATTCTTTATAGAAACTGAGGAATTAACTCTTTCTTGTTGAGAATCTCACCTTGTGAGGGACCTACCAAAGAGGGAAAAGAGCTGGATTAGCCGAGCTGGTTGGAATTAAGAGCGCTGTTGACCTTGGGTAAAGCACTGTGAGCCTCAGTTTCCTCCTCTCTAATATGGGGTAATAACACTCCTCTTGCCGATCCTCCAGGATCGTTGGGGAGGTTGTACTCAGTAATGTTTGCAAAAATACCCTATTGGTTTTTTTTTGTGTGATTTATATTTACAGTGGTACCTTGAGATACGAGTGCCCTAACATACGAGGTTTTTGAGATACGAGCAATTTTTGCTTTGAAATACGAGCAACAGTTGAGATAGGAGTCATCGCGCTCGAATCGGCCGGCTGCACAGGACTCACCAGTTTACCGAGACTCGAGCGTCTCATAGTTTCCCACGTCTCAAGGTTACGGAACGAATTAAACTCGTATCTCGAGGTACCGCTGTATTTATATACACTATACAAATCCTCTGAGATGGGTAATTTGCCCAGACTGTGCCAGATGTCAGTGACAGCAAGTAAACTGTTCCTGCTTGCTTCCATTCTCTGCCGCTGGAAACATACAGTGTCTCCTCAAGGAAAGCAAGGTGCAAGGAGACTGTCTTCTTGCCACTCTGCTCCCCAGCCTGTAATTACAACTTTAGCTATACACGGTTGTAGTTTTACATGGTTTTTCATTCTGTGTGTAGGCAGTGCTTTCACTCACTTGTGAATTAAGAAAGAGTTACTCCATTTGGTCAACAATTTACCTTGGACAACATATACATTTCCGAATGATATAATTAGATTTTAAAAGAAAATGCAATCTCCCTGAATGATTTTATTTGGTCTAAACCTTTTCATTTAAAATTTATATTCTTTTACTTTACAATTATAAAGAGAAAAGAAAATAATGCTGACATATTAACCCTCTCAGAATTAAGAATATCTTGGATTCAATAACCAATTCTTGGCCAGTTACATGGATAGTTAAACTTCCCTGCCACTACCTCCAATCAGCTTTTACTTAAATAAATATGACAAAGTAGATGGTACAGTGTATGGTACAGTAGAAAATGGTATAAGATATTAGTCTTTGGGGAAGCTTATTATGCTAAGGAAGCATAAGAAACTGGACAGTTACATTAAACACCGTTAGGCATATAATGAAAAGCAAGTTGCTAACACCAATTATAGAAGTGCCCATTTATTTCGCAACATGGCACCAGTATGGTCTAAAGAAGAATCTTGTGGTGGAAATGAAACTCTAGAATTAAAAAAAAAATAAATAAATAAATAAAAATAAATCCCAAACCCTCCTAGGAACAGGAGAGGGAAAAATTGCAGCAGGCTTCCATAATCAGCAGATGGGTAAGCTTCATAATACAGAAAGACAACCCATTATGCAAGGCCTTAAGAAGCCAGTAGTAATTCAGTTAAAGAGTGGTAACCAATAGCAATGAGAACACAAATCAATCAGTTACCCACATTACATTTATCACAGACTACAACCTGAAAGGGTATTATACCAATGACTGGATTTTCATTTTTTATTTTGCAAAAATTTCAGCTCTACGTGGCCTAAGTTTCAGATGCTCGGTTCCAAAATTCCTGAAGGATTGCATCCTGAAAAAAATCAAAGGTGTTCACAAGCACCACCATCTCTGCTTATAGTCTTTCTTCCCGTTTTCAGGTCTTCTGAGCCATTTTTAATTTGTGTAACACATGACTCAGAGCCGCAATTTTTAAAAGTATAACAAGCCGAGACCGGTTTGGCTCAGTGGACAGAGCGTCGGACTGCGGTCGGAAAGGTCCCAGGTTCGATTCCAGTCCGGGGCATGTACCTTGCTTGCCGGCACATCTCCAGTGTGGGGCGTGCAGGAGGTGGCTGATTGATGTGTCTCCCTCTTATAGATGTTTCTGACTTTCTATCCCTCTCCCTTCCTCTCTGTAAAAAATCAATAAAAAATATATTTAAAAAAAATTAAAAAAAGTATAACAAAACACAGCAAACGTTTTGGATAGAAGTCGTAAGAAAAGTGATCTCATGGAGACAGAAGAATTTTTAAAGATGCTATTCATGATTTGGTGGAATTAAGAGTTTGCCACCATCCTGTTTAACAATTACGTGTGTTGCTCTTTTCTGAGATTTCATTCCAACAAGGGCTGGCCGCTGTCAGCTGGGTTTTATGGCTTGTGGATGGCCATCCTCCCTTGAAACGGGACACATTCCCACCTGCTGTCTTAAAGGGATTTTGCTCCTCGGGTCATAAAAGTTGGGCTTTGACAGTTCCTGCTGTAGGTGGCACACGGAATATTCTCATAATTTCCCTTTTATTCCTCTTGGCACACACGAAGAGACCGAAGCTAATGAGGGTCACTACCCGCTAAATGTTGGTGGCTTCGTTCCAGGCCTCGTGAAGGCTGTAGTCGCCCAGGTCGCCGCCCATCACTCGGGAATCCCCAGGCCTGCGTGCTGCTGGCTTTGGAGAAGGCAGGCACCCTTTCCCCAGGAGTCAGTGACCGCATGGACCTGGACGACCTCCGTCCACCCCTCTACCCCGTTGTTGTAAAATGTATTTCCAGTGAAAGCATCTCTGTGGACACAGACATTTTGATCGCCCCCTTTGCTCTCGGAAGCTTATTCTCTCGTCCGCAACAGGATACATTCAAAGTCTGTGAAATAAAATTTCTTGCCATCGCCACAGTCTGTCTGTACCTTCTATTGGTCCACGCTACACATTAGCCTTTTTACTGGTTTTACCCACTGGGGACCCGGGTTCTGCAGTTTCGAATAATCCACGATGTTGTCACTGCAAGCTGATATTTTCCACGCTGATAATGAAGAAAAACACCAATGAACGGCCTCATTAGTGCAAGAAGTCACACAGCCCAAAGCCTCTCTCCCATTAGGAAAAAAACTCAACATATGTCATGTCACATTAATAAATACTGCATGGGCAAAGTGTACCTTATATTAGCTGCAAGTTGCGCGTGGAAAATTGATTTGCTTTTAAATTTTAATCTACTTCTTTTTTTCTTCTATAGATCATGGTTAGCTTCCCCCCCCCAACCCCTTCCCTTTTCTTCTACAAACAATGTAAGTTTGTATAAAAACGGCATCATTCTCTAACGCAAATAGCAAAAAAAAAAAAAAAAAAGCGAAACAAATGCAGGAACAAAAAAAAGATGTAAGGAGAAATAAAAGTGAGAAAATAACAAATTGGTCATTAAGAGGAAAAAGATGCACGAGATTAAAGAGAGGGAGGCGCGACGGAGCATCTACTCTGCTGGGCTTCTGTGCAGATGTAAGTATAAAATGCTCCACAAGTCCTGTAATTGAGAAAATCTATCAAACGTCCTGACAGCTGCTCGGGCATTTCCAGAAGCGATAAAACTTGAATTTATTTCACTCCCAGAAAAGGGGCAGTCTCACCTTCTGGCGGCTTTAATGAAATGCCATAAAATTCGAGGAAAAACTGTGTTGTAAAGTCATAAAGAGGTAGTCGGAAGTGGATGGTTGGAGATGCGGTGGGAGGGGCGGCCGTGTCTGAAGAGTGACTGAATGGGAGCAGAGGCCTCGGCTGGTGGCCGGTGAGCTGCCCGGGTCCCCTGTCCGCTCCTGACCCTGCAGCTGGGGCCAGGGCGCGGGAGAGAGGGTGATGGAATGGGAAGCAGCCTGCTGTCTGCCCCTCCGCTCACTCAGGCTCAGAACTGGGCCAGCGGCCTCATTCCTCTCTGGCTTTTCACCTGTGCAATCGCCACTCATAAACCCGCTGGCCGCTCATCTACTCGCATGGTGACCAGTAGGAGTCCTCTCACCTGCGTTCTTCAGAGAGAAATCACACAGTCGATGGTAATGGATGGTTTCCAACCATCAGGTCCCCTGTCCTCTCCGTAGACCTGGAGAGGGGGCGCTCAGAGCTCCTGGTTCTCAGGGCAGGATTTAGAGCAACGACTAATGGACACGCACATTCTGCTTAATTGGTTCCAGTTCCCTCTGGCTTTGGTTCTACTATCAGATATTTCTTTTCTTTCTTTCTTTTTTTTTAATTGATTTTTTATAGAGAGGAAGGGAGAGGGATAGAAAGTCAGAAACATCGATGGAGAGAGAGACATCGATCAGCCGCCTCCTGCACGCCCCACACTGGAGATGTGCCCGCAACCAAGGTACATGCCCCCAACCAGAATCGAACCTGGGACCCTTCAGTCCGCAGGCTCTATCCACTGAGCCAAACTGGTCTCGGCTACTATCAGATATTTCAATGGGCCTGCTTTTCCTCCTAGATAATAAGCAACTAGGAGGGCAAGTCTTGTCTTCAAGTTTCTCTGTCACCCCGCTGGCACCTTGCACCACAATTGGTACATAGTAGGAGCTCATTAGCTGTTTCCAAGGGGAGTCACCTTTTGGGGGAGCCCCGGTGGCCAGGGAAAGTGCTTTGTTGTCCAGCCGCTCCCGCAGTGAAATAACCACCTTTGGTATCATCTACAGAAGCAAAACTAAACTCATTTACGTCGAATTATTGCACAGGGAGCAGTTAGATAGTATTTTATTTCATATTTTTAAAAATGTGCTCTTTAATAAAGTCCATTGGATCCATATAAAGAATTCTTATTTCAAAGATTAACAGAGGCCCTGAGTCATACAGCAAATGATTTTGGTTCATCAAGCTTTATGCAAAGGTAATGAAGTAAGTTATAAAGGCAGAGAACAAGGGGCTTAAAATAAGGGTTTTGTAGGAGAAGAAGATAAAGTTATGCCTAAGAGATAATGTTATTCATGAAAGAGATGGCGAAGAGAAAGATATTTTGTCAGCAGCTCAAAGAAAACTTCTTGAGGCTGTCCTAAAAATAAAAAAAAGGAGCTTAATAAATAAAATTTTAAAAATGATTATCTTAGGACAGTGCAAGGACGTGAGAGGATCAGTGAAGTTAATGAAGATGAAAAAAATGGATTGTGCAGTTTGAGAGTGAGAATGGGTATTTTTTTTTCCCCCATGGGTGAACTTGATGACCTTGAGCCCTCAGCAGAAAGGGGACATTCCCGCAGTATATGTTTGACCCAAACCATAGGTTAAAGAAATATCAGTAAGAGTGTCAATCTTGGGAAAATCTTGTGAGCACTATTAGTGAATTATGACTGTCACTTGAGGCGCGTCTTCAATGGAATGGGATATAAATCTCCCCAAGGCAAACGCAGGTGCTTGGAAAGCCAGCAGAGTTTAGCAGCCCTCTTTTCATTTCCCCACTCTCAAGTCCTTTGTCAGCTCCAGAACTGGGAAGTCAGCTATTAGAGATGAAATACCGCCGGGCTCCAGATGTGACTGCCTCACACTCCTGACTTCAGCCAGATGTGCCCCAACTATGGCATGCATCACGGTGAAGGTGGTGGGGCGGGGCCACAGATACATCCACAGGAATCCTGACTTCTGGCTCACGCACACCAGAGAGACGCCCCTCCTGAGTGGAGAGACCCTGCTTAAAGGGGCAGGAAGTTATAGTGAAGGTGCTTCAAAAGTCCTATAAAGAAAGAATGAATTTTGTTTTTACAGATCATTGAGCCCAGCTTTTAAGGGCCAAGGGTCTCCAGGAGGTCATTTAAAAAGCTCTCTGCACAGCCATAGGTAAGCGCCCATCCCTTGTCCTGCCTCCTTGGGACAGATGTATCCTTGCTTAATTGCTTTCAGTGTTGATGGAAAGCATCCCACTTTCCTCTCATCTCTCTTCACCGCTTCTGATTGGTGGAAAGCTTGAATTAGCACCGATGGTGTGGGAACTGTGTTGAGAGCAAAATGAGAGGACCTCCTTCCTCAGCTAGACTTGGAGGCTCTTGAGGGGTTAACTGAAGTTCATGGTGGTTGTTGTTGGTGGTGGCAGGGAGCAACGGAGCTGGGCAGACTTATTAAGGGCTCTTAGGCACAGTTGTCCTGATCTAGGCCTGAGCTGGTCTCCTGGGTGATACTAACAGGTCACAGATGATCACCGTCCCTCCGATCAGAATCTATAGATCACCCACCTTCACAATTGCGGATGAGCCTGAAGATCCCTAAAGGGTGTGGAAGCCTGGAAGCTGCTTTTTGGACCTTCGCAGTCTGCAGTCCACATACCGATAGCAGGTTCTGTCGGGTGAGAGTTGCGCCATTGGTGGAACGTGATTGGGAAGGAGTGAACCCGTCCTATATGTAGTTTCAGGGTCATATTTATCAGGAATAATTTTCACTTACAGCCATAAACTATCCTCGGAGGATCCTTTGTTCAAGGAATGACTTCTTTGTTGAATGAAATGATAATAACTATTTGAGTTGAGTGGTCCCTTCTCATATTAATGAAAGCAAAATGGACAATGGCGACATCAAGGGTCACCTGCAGGTTCCAGGTGTTTTATGCTGACCAAACATGATGAGTCACCTCCAAAAATCCCCAGACAACATGGCACTTTTTATTAGGGCAAAGATAATTGGGATTACTTGAAAAGAGTCTTTAGAATGTTGTGACATGTCTAATTGGCGTTCCACTGGTGAAAACACACATTATTCTTTGAAATGTTTTCTTATAATATTTTTCACCTTGATGTGTGGAAAAACATCAAGCCCCTCTTTTTCTGAAAGGCAGAGAGAGAAGGAGGGAGTGGGGAGGGAGGAAATGAGAGATGGGGAAAAAGGGAAGAGAGAGAGAGAGAGAGAGAGAGAGAGAGAGAGAGAGAGAGAGAGAGGAAGGAGGTCAATGAGAATCATGGACAATTTTAGTTCCTTCGGAAGTTGAGGAGACTTCTTTTTCAAATGTATTCTCTCCAATCCAGATTCCTATAACAGATGCTCTCAACTCCCAAGCTCCTTCCATCTGTAATTCAATTTCCTCCTAAATGTGAGGCCGACATCTGTTACAATGCAGATACTACTCAAGTACCTGCAATTGCTCTGTCAAGCTCAGTGTCATGTGAAAGAACTGTGAACTTTGCAGGGCGGGGAGCAGACCCTGGAGTCCAGGGCTGCTGGCAGCAAGAAATTTAACATCTCTCTCCTGGTTCTGATGCCTCAGCATCTTTTCCTCTCCGACACTGAGGCCCATGTTAAAAGTTTTCAAGGGAACATAAAGTGTTTCTTTTATGTATTAGTAGTGCAATTAATAGTTTTAGCTTCATTCTGGAGCCACCTCAGATCCGCCTACACTAAGATTTAGCTGGGAGGTAGGACTGCACCCTTAGATTCTTCCTGACGGGTGGACTAGGTAAATTACCGCACAATTCTCCTAACTATTTGAAAAACAAAGACAAAGCCGTGTGACTTGCATTTAAAGATGCTGATCTTTGTCCTCTGTCTTTTTTAATCCCCTCCCCCCAGCATTTCTAGAAAGCAAGACCAATTGGAGCGTGGGTTGAGTTCAATCATTCTGTCATTAGTTCATTCATGAAGTAAATATTTGTGGAGTCTCTTCTGTGACTGACATCGTGCCGGGGGCTGGGCCTAGAAAGGTTGATATGTCACAGCACCCATCTTCAGGGAATTCCAGTCCTGTTCGCTTTGGAAAAAGTGATGAGCCTTACCAAAGGGAAATTTATAAGTTCTGATAAGGATATAAATCTCTTGTTGGATTCAATATTCTTCCTTTAGCAGAGACATCTTTTTGAGCTTCGCAGGAAAGTGTGAATCCTTGCTGTATAACGAACTAATTTGGAGCTGAAGGAGATAGGGAAGAAGGGAATATTGCTTCTGACCCTGCCTCTCCCTCTGCAGACAAGCAGCTCACGTCTGAAGCATGATGCTTGATTACCCGTGTCATTTCTTTAGGTGGCTTCGCTGGGGCCGCGTCAGGATCATGAAATCATCCAGGCCTTTAAAAAGCCTTGTCACAACATTTAACCTGGACACCTTCTCTACCAATTACCATCATCTCAGTTTTGTACAACACCATCAAAAGGCTCAATGGGCTGTGTGAGTGAACGCTTTAGAGTGTCATTTTGTACTGACTCAGACAGACTTGCTCTGAGAGCCAGTGAGTTGGGGCTGGCAATAGTGAAACAGGCATTTTTTGGGGTGAAAAAGACAGGTTTTAGGACATTTTAGAAATTTTGAAATTAATAGGACCATGGAGGAAGCACAGGGCTGCAGAGCAGCTGAAGGTATGCTGAGCTGAAAAGCTGCAACAGGTCCATTTCCATAGAATGAGGGAGCTGGGAGCAGCAAAAGGTCTATATTTACAAGATAAAGAGAAGGAAGGCCTTCATCCAGAAGGAGGAGAAGAAAGACCAAAGGGAATAAGAAAACAAGGAAGGAAGGGGAAGAACCTCACATGTCCCATTAGAGGTTCGACCTTTGAGCTTAAGAGTTACTATAGTAACCAGCCTAAGGAAGAGTGACCAATCAGAGGGGATATCAAGGCAAAGATATGGAGCCTTCTTAAGCCTTAGGGAAAAGGAACTCAGTGGCACCCTTTCCCGCTTTCTACGTGGTAGTCTGTGCTGTGGGACTCTTTCCCGCTCCCCACATGTGGGTCTGTACTTTTCTTCAATAAATCTCCACCTTTGCTATAATACCACTTTCTGTCCATGGATTCCTTCTTTGATTTCAGGCGGACAAAGAATCCGGGTTCCAGTCCAAAAATTCCACAACAGTAGGAAGAGACAGCCGAGGGCTGCAGGCCTCCGTCACAGAGCTGCTTGAAGGTGAGTCTGGGGTGGAGGGTAGACGGGAGAGTCTGAATTACTCCTCATCACTTCTCAGGAATTTCCTTCAACTAAGACCTTGAGCGGTTTGCCCTGGGCTTGTCCTGGCCCCCAGATGTATTATATTGGGCCTGCCTTGCATTACGATTTTAATTTTTTAAATTGGTTGACAGCATGGACAATCAGGAAGATTTCACATGAACAATTTATCTTCCGTTTGAAAACTGGAATGTCTAGCCGCACGGGGCCTGCACTGCTGCATGTCAAGAGCGTATTAGAGCCGAGTTCCAGCTATTTCCTTAGATGGGATGTGCCTTTGTGTGTGTGTGTGTTGTGTGTGTGTGTGCTTTAAAAGCTTTACTGTTTCCGTTTGGTCCAAGGCATGGGAGAGGGCTCCTAAGTGGTTAAAAGGAGGCCTAGTGGTTTCAGGGAGAGGCTCCGGCAAAAGCCAGACAGCAGGGGGATGCAGAGGGGCCCCTCACAGGCCTCCAGGCCCCCAAGTCGTGCTTGTGGGTGGGCCTTGCCAATAGATAGTCACCCAGTCCAGCCTGTGGAGGTGAGGCAGGTGTCATCCATCTGCTTGCTGTTTTACCTCTTCACCCCGGAAGTAGTTCTCCCGGAAGTAGTTCTCCTGAAAGTCACAGAGATGAAGTCTGTGGGTAGAATCCAGGGCCTGCTGATCCCAGAGAGCCCAGGTCGGGTTGTCTTGGCCACAGCGGCTTGCATGGTGTCCTGAGTTTTACCCCACTCCTCCTGGAACGGCTTCTGCACATTCTGGGGAGGCCCTGGAGCTGATTTTGCATCTTTAGGAGCCATTTGTGCCCTCGCACTTCTCAGCCAATTCGCAGAAGCAGCAGCCCACCCTTTCCAGAGCCACATCTTCTGAGTGGAAATAGTGGCCCAGACAGAGGTAGGTGTGGAAGGCCCGTGGATGCAGGTGGTGGGATAATTCTGACGAATCTGGGAGCTCATGGCTGTGCGGGGAGGAGTTAAGCTCCAAAAATGGTTTTGGCGGGTCTCAGAGGCCCAGGATGGCTGGGGTGGTTCCAAGGTGGTGGCTGGAAAAGGTTGGAGGGTGGTCGGAGGCTGGAAGAAGGAGTGTCCTGAGTCTGTTTCCTCTAAACCATGTGGAAATGAGAGACAGATCCAGGACCACCGAGGGCACTGTCAGGATGTGCATTTTTCATACAACCTCAGTCCCCACTGCTCTGTATCGTCACACAGCCAGCCTGCGTCATTGTTCAGTTACCTCTGGTCCCCTGATTCACATGAATTAGCCAAACAAAAAGTACTTTCCGTCCATCAGAACGTTTTATTGGGTCAGTGCTTTGCTTTTATGAGCTTGTTAGGTTCTGTGGGAGAGGCAAGTGGTATTTCTGTCCACACGAGGAAGAAGAGAGTGACCTGTGCCACAGGTAGAGACATGACCCGGACATGACCAGGACATGAGCTCAGTCAGCACACGGATTTAGAGAAAGGAATGTCACGGGTATTCTTAGTCATCAGGCCTCTGTATTTTATTCTATGTTCCAGAAAAAGAGGAAAAAATAATTTCTCATTCCTGAACAGGGCGTTTAGCATATAGTATTTAGGACATCAAAGTACGGGAGGCATTTGTATTCTCATCACATGTTCAAGAAAACTTTTTTGTTATGCAGAAGAGCCCAATCCCAGGCAGCGGGTATTATTTACACCTGAGAGAATATAAAAAGAAATGACGTGGCATAGATTGCAGAGATTTGGGGGAAGGATTAACAATACCGGTTCTATTGTGCAACCCTCTCAGGGAGCCCATACAGAAAATCTAATGCTTAAAAAGGATTGTATTATTGAGAAAGACCTGAGCAATGTTTTAAAATTCTAGGTTTAATTTAATATCGACTCCCTGGCTAGACTTGTGGTCTGGATTTGCTTTATGAGAGGAAGGCTGACATAGAAAGAGGGAGAGGTCAAGGTCTTATTGGCATTAAATGGGGCACAGTTGGCTACTTTCCCCAGGAACAAACTCATGGTCTATTACACCATTCCTTTGCTTTCCCCTGAAAATCAGAACGAGTCAGCACAGCTGGGCCATTTAAAGCCGATGGACGGGAGAGTGTAGTTCTCACGTGATTTAGTGCCGCTATGCATATGCATGAGATCCGTGCTCGGTTAGTGAATGCTGATCAGTGAGCACGTTGAGCAGCTGAAAGTATCAGTGAAGCCCTTGTTTGAGGCTTAACATGTATTGGCCGCTTGTTATGCTTTAGACCTTATGCTAAATGCTTTATATGTTTTATTTAATTCTCACAACAGCTGCATGGAGTAGGCTCGAATAATACTCCCTTTTATAGACAGAAACGGGAGGTGTAAAGAGGTCAAGTGACTTCTCCAAGGTCACCGGCTAACAGGAGGCACCACTGGGAGCAAAACCCAAGCTCAAGCCCAGTATCTATACTGTTGACCAGCCTGCTGGTCACTTGAGGTTCATAGTGCCTTTGTCTCTCACTGTATTAGATGACCAGCCCTCAAACGTTTCCTTTTCAGAAGAAACTGGGTGATTTTAACACGTTGGGGGCATCCATGGATTTGCAAGCGCGAATGCCCCCAAAGTAAATGACTGAGGAAGGGGACCCAGTCATTTTCTTTAATTCTGCTGCTGTGCTTCTACCAACGGCAGGAGAAAATCAGAAAATCACAAATGGCTTCACTACGAAGACAACAGAAGCTCGGAAAGGCCCCCCAAACTGCTGAGCATTGCTTACACTCGCACTTGCAGGGAGTCCCGCACAACAGCTGTTTCAGACATGGCAGGTCTTAGGCTGGAGCTCCAGCCCAGCCCCTCTAGGATTAGAGACCTTGGCAGATGACCTTAGCTCTAATTCGCGGCGAAAGTGAGACCGATGTGACAGGAGCTAGTCTCTCCTTCCTTCAGAATGCCCTTGTGTGCCCAGATTCTTCTTTACTCTTTCCCTCCAATCTCCGAGGAAGGAAGGCTCCGATTTTCCTTCCTTTAAGATATTCTTTCCAGGCGCCCACCAACCCTTCCCTGCTGCTTCCCCAGTAACTTCTGGTGTTTCTTGTATCCGGAGTCTTTCCCTGCCTCCCTGATCCTTCCAGGGAGGCATGAAGGCAGCGGCCTAAGTGACTAGGAGCTCAGCCTCTGGACCAGGCTGCTGGACCCTGTGTCTGTTTACTAGGAACTGGCTCTTAACCTGCTGCCTGATCTTGGGAAAATTTATTAATTTCTGTATGATTAAATTTCTTCATCTTCAGAAAGGGAATGATTGTGAAGCCTTAATCTAATTGTGAGGATTAAGTAAGGCAATTCATGTCAAGGGACACCCATAACCTTGATCTCTCCACTTTCAGTGCCAACTTTCTTCACTTCCGCCCTCAACCAGCTTACATTCATGACCATCACTTCAACCAGTCTCTATCCGTCAACATCACTTCCTGTACAGTGGGCTTCAGTTTTAACCAACGTCTTTCCCACACCTTGAAGTGGGCTTCTGGATCCACCAGTAAATATTCACCTCCCACTCCCCCTGAATCCTCATCGCCCCGTGTTCCATCCCAGTGTTTCATCCCATGTTTCCATGAAGAGCTAGTGGTTTTCTCTTTCACTTTAGGAATTAACACCTTCCATGGTCCTTTTATAAAAAACAAACAAGCAAACAACCATTTCCATAAGCTCTATTACATTCCCAATTTTTTGAGTAGCACAAATCTCAGTAATAGCAAAGGGTTTATGTAAAATGGCAGATGCCATGGGCTCCAGGATCAGACCACCGGGGCTTAAATCCCAACCTTGCCTCTTGTTCTCGCGATCTTAGGCAAGTTCCTTAACCTTTCCGTGTCTCCGTTTTTGTCTTCCTGTAGGGTTGTTGAGACCTTTAAAAAACTAGTTATTACAGGTAAAGTGTCTAGAAGAGCGCTCGTTATGATTAGGCACTCAGGTAAATGTTAACTTATTATTACAAAAAAATATGGTACTTGGAGACCTCTCTCTTATCCTGTTTTCAGAGATCAAGCAAATACCCAGAATTACATGGGTCTTAATATCAGATTCAGAGGCGAAGGAAGCTGAGGTTGTCTCTAAGAGGCTCTGTTGAACAGATTAAGAAGTCTGAGGCTACAGCGGCATTACATTCAGAGAAGGAAAGGGTTGGAATACAGGCTCATTCCCAGCAGTTATGGCCTGGGAATCCTGATAAAGTCCAGACATAGAACTCTGCTAAGGGTGGTCTGCTTCTTAAAGGAAGATGGGAAGCTGTACTAAAGCTGATCCCCCCCCTCATCTACCTCCCAGTTTCCACAGGCAAAGGAGAACATGCTGTACTGCTGGCTTCCTCATTCGGAAAAGAGCGAGGTTCAGACCTGGGGGGGAGGTGGGGGAACCCTTTTTCCAGACAGCGATAAGCGAAGGTTAAGAGAGACGTGTCCTGTCCGTTGACTCACTCTGTGCATTTCCTGTGTGGTTCTTGTGTTTTCCAGCTAAGTTACTGACTCAGCCGAACCTGCTTAGCTTGCAGGACCTTTCAGGGAAGTCAAGCAGGAGATGCAGTCACTGCAACTTATCAGACATGATTAAGGAGCCGGAGGGATGATTTATGTGCACAGCTTAAAACCCCTAACTATGGACGGCCAGCCCTGCCCTGATGGAGTGGCGCTCCAGGTCATTTGCAAACTGCCCTGTGGGGAGCAGCAGGCCTCCACGGGGGCAGGGCTGCTGGAAAGGAGTTGAAGGGCGAGGCGGGCGGCAGAAATGTGATGATATTGGAACAGGGTACTACTTCCTGAGAAGACCAGATTCAGACGGGATTTTTCTGTGGCTTTTATTTGTCAGGCCACTGGCTATCTGGAGTGTGTGTGTGTGAGCGCCACCAGAAAGACAGTGCCCAGTGACTCTTAGCCCTTCCCCTCTGCCTCCTGCCTCTGTCCCTCCACTATGGCCCCTCCCCTGACTGTCTCTCGTGCTACCCTGTTGCCCTCACTTCCTCAGTGCCCCTCTGCCACTACTTTCTTTTTTTAAAAAAATGTTTTATTGTTTTTTGTTTTTTTTTTACAGAGAGGAAGGGAGAGGGATAGAGTTAGAAACATCGATGAGAGAGAAACATCCATCAGCTGCCTCCTGCACACCCCCTACTGAGGATGTGCCTACAACCCAGATACATGCCCCTGATTGGAATGGAACCTGGGACCCTTCAGTCTGCAGGCTGATGCTCTATCCTCTGAGCCAAACCGGTCAGGGCTGCCACCACTTTCTTGGTTGTCTTGATTTTAAGTTAGGACTGTGTAGCCAAAGTTAACTGGAAAAACTATAAGCCTGGTAATTACCTGAATCTCCCAGATCACACCAACGGTCCCTTAGCAAAGTTGAAACTTTTCAACATTTTGTGTGTGTGTGTGTGTGTGTGTGTGTGTGTGTGTGTGTGTGTGTTTATGTATAGTGTGTATATGTATGTGTGGTATGTGTAGTGTGTGTGTGTGTGTGTGTATGTGTGTGTATAGAATGGAGGAAATGTAAAGGCACTTTTCAGCAGCCTGCATGTGATCCTGTGCAGGCCACAACCTACTCCCAACATAGCTCAACATGGATGTGTTCTCAACAAGTCAGTGGTCAAGGAGGACTTCTTAAGGCAGTGAAGCTGAAGCCAGAGTCTGAGGATGAGTGAGTTAGCAAGGTGAGGGGATGGAGAGAAGAGAGGTATTTCCTGAATTTCTAAGGACATCCTTGTTTTCCAATATCACGATTTGGACAACATGGTCACTGTCTTTAACTGTAACAGATGAAATAAAAGTAGTGCCGTGGTCTCACAGACTCTTTTTCTAAGGAACAAGTCCAAGATGATCCATCTGCACTTCTTCCCTGCTCCCGTGGCCTGCCTGTGGCATGCCACACCCTCTGTAATCTCCTGACCCTTCTTAAAGGGGCCTTCCCTAATGGGCCGTGTGCTCCGGGCTTGCAGCTCCCAGATCACACCATCCCTGAAGGACCTCTGCCCCACTGAATAGTCTTTTCTTCTGGTTCTGGATCATCCCCCCTTTGTTTGAATTTGTGTGCCAAGCTCTTGACTAGTCTGCTAAGAGCCACCAAAAATATTACTTCTTCTAGGAAGACTTCCCTGGCCGAGTGAAGGACAGATTCCCATATAGCTTTACAGTGCCTTGCATTTGTCTTTATTTGGCAATATCATACATATTTGACTACAGGCTTTCCTTCTGGCCTGTGAGAATGTTCTTTTCTTGGGTCTTTACTGCCTAGCATAGTGTTGGGCACAGGGTAGATGTTTAGTAAATGTTTGTTGAGTAAATGAATCAATGTTGGCATACCTATGCACATTTTATAATTGTAGTGTATTATATGCATAAACACTCATGGATTAACAATGAATTAGAGCTCAGATAATGGAGCAGTTAGATTTTCTGTTTTGTTGAATAATTGAAAAATACACAAACACACCACCCAAAACAACCATGTGCACATATAATCATTCCGCCCCAGGTAGTATAATTCTGTGTTTTTTTCTTATGGATAAATTGCAGGTGTCTCTCTTGAAAAATAATTTCCTTAAATGTGACAAGATTTATTTTTTTGGTTCCTTCTGTTATGTTATTAGGGTGTTTTTTAAATATCTAGTTTAGGTCACGTGAAACTCTTAAATCATACTTTAAGCAGCTATTAGCATAATGATATTATCTATTAATAGAGATTCCTACAGGAGGAAAGGTACCTGCAATTTACATGAAATCAGAAAACTCCGTGTGATTAGTAGCATCACAACAAACCCAGCATGACTATTGTAATGACTGCACTTCCCGTCACTGTAATTATCTCCTGAAACTTTTATTGGGAACATTGATTGCCATTTGCTCACTCTCCTGCTTTGAGAAAGTGGAGTGATGAACGAGTGCCAGGAGAGAGGAGGGCCCGCAGGCCTGCGGAAGACGCACGCGGCATGATTACAAAGTGGACTCTTCACGTGGGCCAGGCCGGGCGACCTTTCTGGGTTCATGATAAATGGTCCTCACTGGGAAAGGCTTTCAATGATCCACAGTTTCATTGAAGAAGAGGAGGGAGAGATGGTGGTTTTCTAAGAGGACAGGTAACATGATAATCTGTGTTTGAAGAACATTAGGCAAAAATGCCTGTGTCCCCCGCCCCTCCCCTGCAGGGCATCATTCCTACTCCTTTGAAGGAAGGTGGGGATTCGGCTTCCCCTTTCTTTCTTCCTTCCTTCCTTCCTTCCTTCCTTCCTTCCTTCCTTCCTTCCTTTCTTTCTTTCTTTCTTTCTTTCTTTCTTTCTTTCAAATATATTTTTATTGACTTTTTTTACAGAGAGGGAGGGAGAGGGATAGAGAGTTAGAAACATAGATGAGAGAGAGAGACATCGGATCAGCCGCCTCCTGCACATCCCCTACTGGAGATGTGCCCGCAACCAGGATACATGCCCTTGACTGGAATCGAACGTGGGACCTTCCAGTCAGCAAGCCGACGCTCTATCCTCTGAGCCAAACCGGTTTTGGCCTCATTATTTCTTAAGTCTCCACCTCTCTCCATCTTCCCTGGGGAGTCTAAGCCAGGCCACCACCCGCTGACCTTGGGTCTGAAAGAGGTCACCTGGGATATCCAGCTGTAGGTAGGCTGTGTCTATTGTGTTGATCACTAATTGCCCCGACTTCTTCTAACTAATTCTCTCCAAGCCTTCTCTCCACTGCCCCCAATGCTCTTTCTAAATAGTAAGTCTGATCCTGCCACCCCCTGCTTAAAGTACTTCTTTGACGCCCTATACCTTTACACCCCTCATACCCTCTTTCCCCAAAAACAAGACAGTGTCTTCTATTAATTTTTGCTCCCAAAGATGCGCTAGGTCTTATTTT
>PVJN01019866.1:19215-36869 GCA_004026805.1 Lasiurus borealis
TCAGGCAGTGCGAGGTCTCTTTAAATCAGGAGTCAGATGCCCTACGGTAGCTTTGGGGGCCTTATATTCCGGGGAGGCCTTATGTTCCGGGGAGGCTTTATTAGCGAGAAGGTCTTATTTTCCGGGGGATGCTTTATATTACAGCGAGAGGCAAAACTGGAAGTAGGTCTTATTTTCGGGGGATGTCTTACTTTTGGGGAAACAGGGCAGGGCCTCCGTTATCTGACCCATTCTTAGCCCTGGCTTTCCCGCTCACCATGCCCAGGCACTTCTCCCACCACCAGGGACCACAGGGAGTCCTGCTGGGCTCTCCTCTGTGACCACAGCCTCTGCTCGCCTGTCCCTCCTCAGGCGAACTCCTACCACCTCCCAGGGTTAGACGTCCCCCTTTGCACTCTGAGGGCGTCCTATGCTCGCTCCCTCTTTCACCCTTATCACACAGCCCCCTCATTGCCTCCAGACGTGTCTGTGTCTGCTGCTCTGTAAATTCCGTGCGAGCCGGGCCTCGGTCTGTCTGGTTGTCTTGTGTCCTTAGCACTAAGCGGGGAGAGATGACAGCCAGACGCGGCTGAGAGCGGAGCCAGGCTATCTCCCGGTTTTGCTCTTTGCTGCCTTTAAATCAGGTCAAAGGCTCTGTGTTCATTTAGCCCCAGTATCTATTTCTAGACATTGCTCCGCACTTTCTCTGTACAAGTAGACTTTCTTTTCTTTTTTTTCAGTTTATTTATTGAAAAACTTTGTTCCTTTTCATTGAAGCAACACTGTTGAACCAAATTATATAGGTTTCAGGTGCTCAGTTCCACAACACATCATCTGTACACTGCGCTGTGTTTACCACCCCAAGTTCCCTTCTATCATCATTTATTCCTCCTCTACCCTCGCCCTCTTCCAACCCCCTCTTCTAATCCCCTCCCTGACAAGTGGATTTTACTTCTGGAAGATGGCTCAAAAAACAGAATAAAGATGAGAATTGGGTTCAAATAATGTTCTTCTGAGTACAGAAAATGTGAATGTAGGTTTTGAGTATGTTTAGAATGTTTCTCCTAGACCTAGGCAGGAAGGACTAAGGCTGATAGAGCAGAATTGCAGTGTGTGTGTGTGTGTGTGTGTGCGCACACACATGTCTATGTGGGTGTCTGGGTATATTGTGTTGCCAAGCATGAGGATGGGTTAGCTTTCTTAGAAACTAATGCCTGTGAGTTCTTCTGATAAAGCAGTTGCTAAGCTCTGCTTTCTTTGCCAGAGAATGACCTATGTGTGTCAGAAGGGTATGTTTCAGTAGGAGAAAATTCAAAAATCCTAGCAGGTTACCCAGAGATGTCTGATAGCTACTGTAGCCTAGATTTTATGACTATAAAAGATTTTTCATCTCTTTGCGTAGAGCTGTGCGTGGGGGTATATGTGATTGGCGTTGGTCCAAACTTAATTAGAAGGATGTAGCTTATTTCAAGGAAATGAAATTGCGAATTATGAAAGAGATAACCTGGGATACCCAGTTATAGGCAGGCTGTAGAGAACGTGATTTGATTCTAGTTTGTATCTGTTAAAATTATTTTGCATACCATATATTTTTTTCCCAAAACATTTCCCCCAGTTCTCCCCATAGGCCCCATGGAGACTTCCTTGGAGGTATGTACATCCTTTGCCAGCTCCCTTCTTTCTGTCACAGACTGACAGAGAGCTGGACATGTTCTCCTGCCATTGCTGAACCCTGTGTGAGGCCACAGGTGCCCTGAGCCGCATGACTCGCTTTGGGCAACGTGCTTGGATGAGTCCTGTGGCTCCCTGCCAGGATGCAGACAGTAAGAAGGGAGAAAAGCCTGAAAGGTGTCTGTCTCACTTCCTCCCTGCCCTTCCGCTGCTGGGTCACACAGACCAACGCACCAAGCAAGCTGGCTTACTGACAGATCATAGAGGAATTAGATGTGCCATTTGCATTTCTTTTTGAAAAGAAGCAACCATGGGTTATGGCAGGGGTCATTAGTCAGCAGCGCCAAATATCAACAGTGCAACTGTTGAAATTGCTTTTGAGAGCCAATTTTTTTTTTAAAATATATTTTTATTGTATTTTTTACAGAGAGAAAGGGAAAGAGATAGAAATTCAGAAACATCGATGAGAGAGAGAGACATCGATCAGCCGACTCCTGCACGCCCCACAGTGGAAATGTGCCCGAAAGCAAGGTACATGCCCCTGACCGGAATCGAACCTGGGACCTTTCAGTCCACAAGCTGATGCTCTATCCACTGAGCCAAACCGATCTCGGTGAGAGCCAAATTTTTTAAACTTAAACTTCTTCTAATGCCACTTCTCCAAAATAGACTTGCTCAGGCAGTAGTGTTTTGTGGAAGAAGAGCCGCACTCAAGGGGTCAAAGAGCTGTATGTGGCTCTCGAGCCGCAGTTTGCCGACCACAGGGTTATGTAAGAACTTCAGTGATGATTTAGCCACCCAAACAATTGCTTCTTTCCCCAGTTTTCCACTTGGGGCTGTAGGGTGTATTTTGGTCTTTCAAACAAAACATCTGACTTGACTTGCCTTGGACTTCAGGGAATAATTGAATTCTTATGGCAGGGAATAAGTAACCAGGAGGCAGCAAATGAAAATTTCACGCCGAAGCACACCCACACTTAGCCACATGCAGACATTGGCTCATCCAGAGTGCTCACTGTGGTTTGGAGAGAGAGAGAGATTTGGGGAATATTCATGTATTATTTGCCTTTAAAATTTTTCAACCTATTTTAGGGGTCAAAGCTATAAATCTCAACAGGGAGTGTGGGAAAGTGAACCTTTGCCTGATCAAGGGGTATATGGATATTTAAAAGTTGCGACCCTCTGTGTCAGGGAGATGTGGAGGCATTTAGTGATCTAACCAGTCTGTGCTTTAATGGAAAAACTGCCCTAGTAGAGAAGGAAGTCAGAAAAGCAAATAAATTACTCCAATATTCAAGTCATGTCAGTGCACTTTGAGTGAATTAGCATATTTCCAGTCTCACGACAAAGCTGCTATTCCACCGATTTTATAGATGAGTTTGAAGATTAGAAAGATTTAGTAATTTGCTCAAGTAGGTAAGAGACAGAGTTAGGACTTGAACCCAGATGTCTCTGCCACCAAATACAGAGAAGTGATATCACTTGAAATTACTGGGGGGGTTGTTGGCTTGGGGGCAGCTACAACCTACATTGTGGAGCATGTTGTTGCTATTTCACCTCATCACAGTGGTGCTTTCTCTTGTTTCCTGGCCCAACTGTCTCCTTGCTTTTTTATTTTTTTAAAAATTTTTTTTAATTGATTTTTTTTACAGAGAGAAAGGGAGAGAGATAGAAAGTCAGAAACATCGATGAGAGAGAGACATTGATCAGCCGCCTCCTGCACACCCCGCACCGGGGATGTGCCCGCAAGCAAGGTACATGCCCCCGACCGGAATCGAACCTGGGACCTTTCAGTCCATAAGCCGATGCTCTATCCACTGAGCCAAACTGGTCTCAGCTGTCTCCTTGCTTTTGAAAGCATTGCCCCTGCTCGGTAGCATTCCTTGACAACTGCAGGCCTGCGTATCTTTACACAAACTTAAGAAGGAGCACTTTTTCAAACTATATTTTTAGAGCAATTTTAGGTTCATGGTAAAATTGAGAGGAAGTTACTGAGATTTCCCATTTACCCCTTGCCCCACACATGCATAGTCTCTCCCATTATCAACATCCCCACCAGAGTGTGGGACATTTGTTACAAATGAAAAATAAACACTGACACATCATTATCAGCCAGAGTCTAGAGTTTACATTAGGGTTCATTCCCTCTTGGTGTTGTACAGTCTATGGTTTTGGATGAAAGTACAATGACATATACCCATCATTACAGTATCATACAGAGGAGTTTTGCTGACCTAAAAATCTTCTGGGATCCACCTTTTCATAATTCTTCCCTTGCCTCCTCCTGGCCTCCATCCCCTGGGCCTCTGGAAACCACTGATCTTCGTATTGCCTCTGTATTTTATTTTACTTATTTATTAATTATTATTATTTTGGTAATTCTAACTGTGGATATTTTCCCATTGATTTTTAGAGAGAGTGGGAGGGAGAGAAACATTGATGTGAGAGAGACACATTGCTTGGTTGTCTTTGTACATGCTCTGACCAGGGTTGGTGATCAAGCCTTAAACTGAGGTACATGCCCTTCACCAGGATATAATCCGAGCCCCTTTAGTCTACAGGCCAACATTCTATTCACTGAGCCAAACCACCTAGGGCTGCCTCTATATTTTAGAACATTGCTTTTTATAATTGAAAAGGTAAGGATGTAGAATGATTTCTCAAGCTTACTATCACTTCTCTATCCTTTCAGAATTAGCTCATAAATTCATATTGAGTCATTAATCAACATGCATTTATGAAGGCCTCTCCATGAACAAACCATAGTAGTGATCTATGTGGTATGCAGGAAGACTCTAATTGCAATTAGGATCACGAGTGGCTTAAACATCTAGTTAGGGAAAGAGACAAGATATCTGTCCATCTCTATTCCTCTTTACATCCTTATCTCTATATGTGTGTTTATGTCATTGACTATAACAGTAGAGCAGTGAGACATTTTTCAGGGCTTCAAACACCTGCTAATTGAGAAAGTGAGTAAATATAACTAGAGAGTTTTGAGAAGACTTGAAATTAAACATGTTCTTTTTAGAACCTAATAATGCCTGATTATTAGCTCTACATGAGGACAGAGAAGGGTTATTCTTTTAAAAAGCTCTTCTTTTTGAACCAAGATGGCGGCATAAAGTATACACCTATATGTGCTGCCTCTCAAAACCACACTAAAACTACAACTAAAAGACAAAACGACTATCCCTCAGAACCACAGGAAAGCTGGTGGAGTGGAAGTTCTACAACTAGAAAGAAAAAAGTGCATTGAGATGGTAGGACATGCAGAAGCTCAGAAAGGCAGAGGTATGGAGATGGGTGTGAATCAGGCTGGCATGCGCTGTTTCTTTTCAATTGGGAGGGAGTTACAAGTTCCCAACTGCTCTGAACTCCAGTTTCTGGCAAGATTCTGGGGATCCAGGCTCATACAGGGAGAAAATGGACTGTCTGCCTTTGGGTCAGAAAGAGAGGGTGGCCTTCTCAAAGAGGTATACACAAGAATCATTGTTTACTGCGCTGAGGTATAGGAAGCAAGACACGGAACAGAGCGTGGAGACCCTAGAGAGGGGTGACTGGCAGCCATTACTGTTTGCCATGCCCTAGCCTAGTGATTCCCTGAGACAACCCCCTCCCCCGCCCAACTTAAAAACCCTCCCAGTTGTTTGCATATGAATAGCCTGTATTCTCGCAGTTTAACCTAACATTGCAACTGGGTCAAACAACTCTAAAACTTCCAAACACCAAGCAAAGAGAAGAATTCTTTGTATCTCCCTGTAGCTCCTGCTGGTTGGCCTCAGACAGTAGCTGACTTGCATCTCCTTGTAGATCCAGGAACCAGTGTACTTAGAGGTCAGTGTGAGATGACACTAGATTTCAACTCCTCACATACAAAAGTGACACATTCAAAAGGCAGACTTGGTCAGTACCAAAGCACCAATTAAGCAAGTCCTGTCCCATAGGGGTGTCTCCAGCACAGCAGTTCTTCCTTTTATCAACAAAGGAGGCGGCCAAAGTACGGAGACAAACAAACATGTCACAAATGAAAAAAATGGAGGGAAAGCAAACTACTGGCATAGAGTTCAAAGCCACATTTATAAGGTTAATCAAGAATCTTCTACAAAACTTAGTGAGACCTCTGAGAAACTCAGTGAGATCTTCAAGGATCTTAATGAGAGTGCCAAAAAAAAAAAAAAAAGGGAAAAGGATCAATCAGAAATTAAGCATGCACTGTCTGAAATAAAGAATAATATATACAGAAATCCAACAGCAGACTAGAGGACCCCAAGAATCAGACGAAAGATCTGAAATATGAGGAAGCAAAAAACACCCAACCAGAAAAACAAGAGTCCAAAAATGTGAAGATAGTATAAGGAGTCTCTGGGACAAATTCAAGCATACCAATATCTAAATTATGGGGGCGCCAGAAGAAGAGAGAGAGCAAGATACTGAAAACCTATTTGAAGAAATAATGACAGACAATTTCCCCACCTGCTGAAAGAAATAGAAGTCCAGGAAGCGCAGAGAACCCCAAACAAAAGGAATCCAAAGAGGACCACACCAAGACACATCATAATTAAAATGCCAAGAGCAGAAGACAAAGAGAATCTTGAAAGCAGCAAGAGAAAAACAGTTACCTACAAGGGAGTACCCATACGAGTGTCAGCTGATTTCTCAACAGAAACTATGCAGGCCAGAAAGGAGTGGCAGGATATATTTAGAGTGATGAATAGCAAGAATTTATGACCAAGATTACTCTATCCAGCAAAGCTATCATTCAGAATTGAAGGTCAGATAAAGAGCTTCACAGAAAAGAAAAGCTAAAGGAGTTAATCACCACCAAACAAGGATTATATGAAATGCTGAAGGGTATTTTTTAAGAAGAGGAAGAAGAAAAAGGTAAAGATAAAAATTACGAACAACAAAGTGATAAATACATATCAACAAGTGCATCTAAAAATCAAGTGAATAAAAAATCTGATGAACAATAAACTGGTGAATATAATAGAATCAGGGGCACAGAAAGGCAATGGACTGACAATTCTTAGGGGGGAAGGGGTGTAAGGGGTTCGGGTAGAGATTGGACAAAAATCTTACGCCTATAGATGAGGACAGTGGCAGGTGTAAAGGCACGGGGTGGGCGGTGGGGAATCAGGTGGAGGGGAGCTATGAGGGGGAAAAAAAGAACATCTGTAATTAACTGAACAATAAAGATTTATTAAAATAAAACAAAAATGCTTTTCTTTTGTGCAACAGGAGCCTGAATAGTTAGGAGTTGGCCAGGCCTTTTCTGATGTTTATTGAAGCAACTGTGAAAATAATTTTGTACCTTGGATTCTGTGATTTATTTACATTATGAGTATATTTGGGATTTATTTTAAGGCTTTGAAAAACTGGGAGTGCTGTGGTTTTAGAATTATTTTTCATTAAACATTGTCTCTCTGGCTGCATTTTAGGTGTTGGCTGAATTTTGCACAGTGGGCTGTATTAGCATCAGAAATGCTGTTGAATGATAATTATAATAATTATATATATAAAGGATGAAATTGGGTTTTAGTTCTATTTGGCTGATCTTGATATCTGACTTTACTGACTCACTTTTGGATTTTTAAAATAAAGATAATTGATAAGCAGCCTGTCATCTCTGAAAACTAGGCACACTCATGCTTGAAAAGAGACTTAACCCCTTGTATAAAGGTGCTTTGAAGGTAATTGTTGTTTATTTCAGTCTATATGTTTTATAGGTTGACATCTTAGACAGGAGGGAAGTCTTTTCTATACTGACTTCCAAATGACAGGAGGCTGGGCAGGTCTGATTCTCTCCGGAAGCAGTGTTGCCACCTTGCTGCCACCATGAACTATAACTTTATCACATACTCTTATTCTTTTTTTTTAAATGTATTCTTATTGATTTTTTTTACAGAGAGGAAGGGAGAGGGTTAGAGAGTTAGAAACATCGATGAGACAGAGACATCGATCAGCTGCCTCCTGCACAACCCCTACTGGGGATGTGCCCGCAACCAAGATACATGCCCTTGACTGGAATCGAACCTGGGACCCTTCAGTCTGCAGGCCGACACTATCCACTGAGCCAAACCGGTTTGGCACATACTCTTCTACTTGAAAGACAAGTAAGTTGCTCTTTTGGCTCCCAATACATAGCCACCTATCCCAACCTCTTTCCTCTCCCTCCTCATTCTCTCCTTCCCTGAAGCTCATTAATTCCACATTTCAGTGGGTGCTTCCAAGAGAAATGGAGTGAATGGCTCAGCAAGGAGAAAACATCAACCACCTAGACCAGCCGTTGCCAACCAGTGGTCCATGAGGTCCAAAAGGTTGGCAACCAGTGGTTTAAAGAAACCTTTGGAGCAGCGTTCACCAACCGTTGGTCTGCAGACCACTAGTGGTCCACGAGGTTTGAAAGGCTGGCAGTTGCTGATCTAGACTCAACATGGATTTAGAATCCACTTTAATATGGCTTACATTATGACTACACAAGGGATGGAAGACCGAGGAAAGAGAAAAGTGGCTCATCAAATGAGGCCCCTGGGAATAAACTAGAATCAGCTGAGCTCACACTGAGCTCTGTTCATGTCCTAAAGAAAATATGAAACATTTGAAATTAGTTCTTGGCCTCAGGAGCATAGAGGCTAGTAGAGGAGAAGAGCATGCTCATAGTTTATGAGATACAATGAGACAGTTTATTGCTCTCAGCAAGAGCATCACTTTCCTCCCCTCTCCAGAGTATGGAACCCTCTCTCCTGACTCCCAAAGGGACCTGGAAATGCATATGCTGTCTCTCTCAGAGTATACCGGGAGCAGAAGGACATCTCGTCTGGGTGAGGGGAGACAGAGTTGAGGTCATCTCCTACGGATGCTACCACCTCTGGCAGCATGATCCATCATGGTAGACTCTCCCTGTTCAATTCATAGCCACTTCTAGGGGTTCAGATCCTTGGTCTTAGAGTCCTGACCCTTTTTCCTCCTCTGCTTCCCGACACTTTCTAGAGTAAGATAATGTTTTCTTAGAGATCAGCGTTTCTCAACCTGTGGTTCGCAACCCCTTTGGGAGTCGAACAACCCTTTCACAGGGGTCGCCTAAGACCATCGGAAAATGCAGATATTTACATCACGATGCGTAACAGTAGCAAAATTTCATAATTGGGGGTCACCAGCACATGAGGAGCTGTGTGCAAGGGTCTCGGCCTTAGGAAGGTTGAGAACCACTGATACAGATCTTTAAGACACACATTGATGAAATCCATGTTCCTTGGAAAATGGAACAGTTCTTCTCCCCTAAGGATGGCCATTTTGATGATGATTACTATCTTAAGGACCACCAAGGTGACCTTCCATCACATCTGTTAAAGGGAAGAAAAACAAAGAAAATATGAGAATGGTCAAGCATCCAGTAATCAAGGATATATGTGCTGAGAGGCAACAAAATATTTTCCTATATCTTATTCTATTTAATCTCCATGATAAAGCTCACAAAATAGTTGTTATTCTTCCCATTTTATTGAACAGAAAGCTGAGGGTCCCAGGAAGTAAGCAGTTTACTCAAAGTTGTACATTTAATATTGCATATGCTTTCTGTGGCCTGGGACTGGGTTCCCACCACAGCAGCTCCCAGGTCAGAAGGGGAAGCACTTTCTGAGGGTTGGAATGTTCTAGGGGGTAGGTTTAGGAGGAGGAGGCATTTGAATTGGCTCCTGACTGAATTACAGGCTTTGGCCAGACAGTGGAAGAAGACAAAGCTATTCCTGGCCCGGGAGGATCAGCATGACTAAAAGCACCGTTTGGGAAAGTGGAAGGTGTGCTTGGAAGATTGTGTAGAGACGGTTTTGGCTGGAGAGGAGGGTTCATTCATATAACACAATGGCACACAGCCAGAGCGAAGCGAACAACGAAGACCGCCTCTGCCAGGGTTGGGATCCGGGAGTTTCAGGAATCCCTGTTCCGGGAGGATAAGCAGGGCTGACCTTCCCTCGCAGGCAGTCTGGGTTCTGAATCAGCGGTGACTGGGCAGAGGCCCGCTATTCTAGCCACCGGCTATTTTGTGCAGTTGGATTTTTTTGTTCCATTGAAATGGCTCTCTCTCGGCGTGAGCTCAATAGCAGCGGGCATGATGGTGGTTTTTCTCTGTTGCCAGAAAACTAGGTCTGAATTTCTTCCAGCGCCGCCTGCTCTAAAGCACCTCTTATGATTAATTAACATTTTGTGGAGTAACTAGGACATCTGTGTGGGATGAGATGTACTTTGGTCAGACTTTACTTTTCGGTTGTTCGGCAAGAGGATCATTAATTATAAGAGCTGAATCTGAACAGAAGATTGCTGGAGGAGAGCCAAATGAAGCAAAACATCTAATTATCAATGAACAGGAAGTTTTCTTTCTGTTGTGTTGTTGTTGGAGTGAATACAACACTTACTGCCATTCAAATAAGAGGTAGTAACAAGAGGCCTGCGTGGGGAGCACACATCATGCTAAAAATGTGAGATATTTGTGTGTTTGGCAATAAAGTGCAAGGCACTAACCATAACTAGACAAACAGGAAATGGGCCAAGTTAGCGTCTCAAATAAATACGTGTTCCCCTTTGAGGTAATTGTGCTGACTTTAACGAGGATGTATCTCGAATCATCTGGCTGTTATTACCGGAGAAAAATAACAATAATACCTCTTGTCTAGGGAAGCAGGTTTAGATGAAGATGCAAAGTAAGAGATAAAATGCAGGAAGCTAAAAAACAGCGCAAAATCAATTTCTTGAACATAAATTGTGACGATGATAGAGTTTCCCGATGCTTAGCTATCGGAGGCGAATCGGCTGCAGGTAAATCGCCTTCTACAAGATAACCATCTCCCACAAAAACCCTAAGTGTGGCCCAGCCAGAGTTTCCAGCTGAACTCTGATGAGGAGAGCGCCTTAATGAAAACGTGAGAAGTTTCCCCTTTCAGGCAAAACGATCTTCAGAGTGGGCTGTTGTCTGCACGCTTCTATTTTGATGGGGGATGATGATTTCAGTCCGTGGTTATAAATATCACCAGGCTCTCGTTGGCATGATGCTGCTGTGTCCTTTTCTTACTTATTTCTCCTGCTGCTATGAAACGGTTTTTATTCCTGTTTTCTTTCTATTTCTGCTGCCTCATGTTAGCGCTTGCTGCCCTTTCTTTGTGTGTCTCTTGGTTTCCACAACTTTCTATGGTTGGGAGACAATGGTTCGCGCGTCTCTTGTATCTCCGCACCTCTTGTGAGCAGGGACGTTGAGAGCCTTTGTTCTGGATTATCTTTTCACGGATGTTTGTACAGCGAGCCGACCTGGAAAACTGATATTGCTTCCCTCCCTCCAGAGTAGAGGGCAGCTTTATTTGGGGACAACCATGTTTCTTTTATGGGCAAATGTAGGGCAGGTGTGCTAGTGACCCATTTAAAAAGATTTCGTTTTCTTAAATTCGAGGTTCCTCAGTTGTGATGGAAACCTACTGCATCACATGGCTGCTCTGTGTCACTCATCTGTGACCTAGATGGGTGAGGGTCTAAGGGGACTAAAGGAAATATGAAGCTCACCCTGCTTGCTGCGCTGTGCATAGTGAGTCCTTTGTCTCTGACCACGTGTTGTGTGCCTTCCACTGGCATCCAGGCAAGAGTGGCCGGCTACATTGTTAGCAGACTTCTTGACATGGTGTCTTATAGACACACTTCCTGATGGGATCTGCCTCAGTGAGTCACAGGGATCCCTGTCACCCTGAGCTAATGTTAGATCATCAGTTCTCAACCTGTGGGTCGTGACCCCTTTGAGGGGTCGAACGACCCTTTCACAGGGGTTGCCTAAAACCATCAGAAAACACCTATTTCCCATGGTCTTAGGAACCAACAGATCTCTCCTCGGTGTAGCAAAGTGTAGCAATGTAGTTTACTGTTGTTATATGAAGACTGTTACCCATGCTACACCACGATTCAAGACAAAATTTCATTTATTTGTAATTAGAAATAAATATTTCACAATATAGAATTACATATTGTTTTTGTGATTAACCACTATGCTTTAATTATGTTCAATTTGTAACAATGAAAATACATCCTGCATATCAGATATTTACATTACAGTTCATAACAGTAGCAAACTTACAGTTATGAAGTAGCAACAGAAATAATTTTATGGTTGGGGGTCACTACCACATGAGGAGCTGTCTTAAAGGGTCGCGGCCTTAGGAAGGTTGAGAACCACTGTGTTAGATTATCTTAGAGGCCAGTCAAAAGATTGGATTAGGTACTCCTGCTTGGATCAGCCATCTATGGCCAATTGGTCAAGGTCACTTTGTTTAAATATTGGGACCCGTGAATGAGGGACAGGAACTCATTAAAAGGAGCGGTGATCTTGGCAAACCCTTTGAAGTTGTTAAAAGCAGACATTGCAGCGGGCGCTTTTCAAAGACTGTCCAGGGAAATGTTACTGAGAACAGTGATGGGGAAGGAAGAGGACGAGGGACAAGAGTTGGGCAGTTATGGAACCATCCCGGCCCTGTGACACATGAAGGAGAACAGGAAATAGTGAGTTCCTCTTAACTCTCCTGCCTAATATGAGATTTTTGTGAATAAAGACTAACATATATGTACTTTCTTCTGCAACTTACCAGTTCTCTGCCTACAGAGGAAATGTTGGGAAAATCTTGTTCCTAATTCTGGATATTGGAGATGAATGCTTAGGTCTACCATAGAGGTTTTCTTTTAGCATTCATCCCACCCCTGGCAGAGCAGCTGTGCAGATTATATATACTGCCAGGTTCAGGCATGGACCCTGATTGAACGAAATCAACATTTTATCTACTGTATTTAATGCAGAAAAGAGGACTGGTGACTTTAGGCATTGCTTGGAAAGCTCTCTCTATTTTTCTGGATGACCTGGTATGGCAGCGGTTCTCAACCTGTGGGTCATGAACAGCTAGCAGGGTCTCCTAAAGACCATCAGAAAACACAGATATTTACATTAAGATTCATAACAGTAGCAAATTACAGTTATGAAGTAGCGACAAAAAATAATTTTATGGTTGGTGTCACCACAACATAAAGAACTGTATTAAAGGGTTGCAGCATTAGAAAGGTTGAGAACCACTGTGGTATAGGAATGTGAACTCCTAACTATAGCTTCCATTTTGTCCCCGTTTTAGAGTTCTTCAGAGAATCATAACCAATATGACTATATAACAATGTTAGTATAAAACATACTCTATGTGTGTCTATGTATATATTACATATATACATAACATTTATATAATGTACTATGTATGTGTTTATATATAAAATTTCCATATAGATATATATATATATCTATATGGAAATTTATTATGAGAAATTGGCTTATGAGATTTTGGAGGCCAAAGCAGTTCCATGCTCTGCCCTCTGCAAGCTGGAGCCCCAGAAAAGCTGGTGGCATAATTCAGTTTGAGTCTGAAGGCCTGCGAACCAAGGGGAGCTGAAGATGTAAATCCTAGTCTGAGGGCAGGAGAAGATGAGATGAAATGTCTAACTCAATCAATAAAGCAGGAAAAAAGAGGCAAACCCCTTCCTTTTCTGGCTTTTGTCCTATTTATACCTTCAGTGGGTTGGATGATGCCCACCCACATGAGGAGGGAGAGCTACTTTACTGCAGAGTCCACCAGTTGAAATGCTAGTCCTATCGAGGAACATCATCACAGATACATCCAGGAATAATATTTAATCTGGTTAAATAATATTTAATCCAGGGCCAGTTACGTTGATACATAAAATGAACCATGAGAATTACCAAGAGGGAAGTTATCTGGAAATAAAGCTGACTCTTGGAGGAAGAACGGGTTGAAAGAATAGCTAGAGTTGGAGTCAGTGCCCTACTCAAACTATCCCTAAAGTCTATATAATTTACCTGCTTTTCAGTTATGTGAGCCAGTGAAACAACTTTCTAATTAATGCCAGTTTGAATTGAGTTTTCTATTACTTACCAACAAAAACACCCTAAGCGACTCATTTACTGCTTTTCATAACATCTGAGGTCACTCAAGGTTTCATGTCTTGAACCCTGGCCAGTGTGGTTGAATGTTGCCCCATGCAGTAGAGATCACTGGTTCAATTCATGGTGAGAGCACATGCTGGAATTGAGGGCTCCATCCCAGTAGGGGGCATGCAAGAGGCAGCTGATCGATGTTTCTGTCTCTAATTGACATTTCTCTCTCTCTCTCTCTCTCCCCATCTCCCTTCTCTCTCTAAAATCAATAAAAACATATACACACTAGAGACCTGGTGCACAGATTTGTGCACGGGTAGGGTCCCTACGCCTGGCTGGTGATCAGGGCTGACTGGGGCCAGGGCCTCCCTTCCCTGGCTTCCAGCTGCCAATTGGGGCCTTCCTTTATTCCACACCGCCCCCTGGAGGTCATCGCATCATAGTGAGCGATCAAACTTCCAGTCTCCCAGTCAAACTCCCGAGGGGACACTTTGCTTATTAGGCTTTTATATATATAGATACAGTGGTACCTTGAGATACGAGTGCCCTAACATATGAGATTTTTGAGATACGAGCCATCAAGCAAGCACCTTTTGCTTTGAAATATGAGCGACAGTTGAGATAGGAGTCATGACGAGGATCAGCTGGCTGCACACGACCCACCAGTTTACTGAGACTCGAGCGTCTCATAGGTTCCCACGCCTCAAGGTTATGGAATGAATTAAACTCATATCTCGAGGTACCACTGTATTTTAAAAAGAGTTTATGTCCAGAAATTATATAGACATCCTGGAGACATCAGATGCAACCATCTCACAGTGCGATTCATTGCTGTTTTTCCCGGCACATGGCACATGCTGACAAATCCCCGTGGAGTGAATCCATGAGTACTGCCTATTGCTCCCCAGAACTCACCTGTTCTGTCCTGACTACGGTCTTACCTCCTTGATCACCTGGATTGGGATTTTGTTGCAGAATTTGGAAAGGATGAGGTTAGTTACTAAAGAGTTAAATGAAAAGGCCCACAATAAAAAAATTATGCCGATTCCACAAAAACGGTGGCCACTCATGTCATCATGGGCTTCGCATTCTTCATGGATGGGTTTCCCCATTGGAGATTAGCCAACCAGGCCACGCTACTTTTTTTTTTTAAATATATTTTATTGATTTTTTTACAGAGAGAAAGGGAGAGGGATAGAAAGTCAGAAATATTGATGAGAGAGAGACATCAATCAGCCGCCTCCTGCACGCCCCACACTGGAGATGTGCCCGCAAGCAAGGCACATGCCCCCAACCGGAATCGAACCTGGGACCTTTCAGTCCGTAGGCCGACGCTCTATCCACTGAGCCAAACCGGTCTCGGCCAGGCCACACTACTTAATCAGAAGTTATAATTTTGGTTTGAACTGCTCAGGGGTCCTTTATAATCTGTAGCTCGCATCTTGTAAAAGGACAGACTGACTAGTGTTGCTGAAAGACAATGTTATTTTCTTCAGAAAATAATCAGACCTAGAGTTGTGTTTTGGGTCTCAGCACTGCCCCTTTTTACAGGCAAAAGAATATTGTCTTCCTCACTGAAAACTGCCAGATAAAACGAAAGCAAGACACAGATGGCTTTACCATGTGGATAGGTGTCACTTCTGTCTATTGTAAGCGGAAACACCATAGAAATCGCATCCAAAGCGGGAGGATGGTACAGCTTTGCAAACTGCAGCTGAGCCATGTTGAAATGATGAAGGATCCTGGTGGGACCGCAGCCTAATGCTCCCCGCTTGCCAGGCCACATGCTTGCTGATACCAGGGTTTTCTGATGGGCGTGGAGAACAGATGAAATCAGGATATTTGGGTCAGCATCACTTAGTGTGTACTGACTGACAAAAATCAGCCTGAGCAGCCCTCCCTGATGTGTATGTGCTCTTTTCCTCTTTCAAACGCTCCGTTATGTCCCAAGAATCGGAGAATTCTCGGAATGCCTCCTGACCACGAACAGCAGCAGATCCAAACGGCAGCGAGAAGGAAGCAGGGCTGTTGCGCCATGACGGTCTGGAAATAAGGCCGAAAGGCTTCTCTCCCCAGGGGTGTGCCATGGATATCACCACACCCACCCATGCACCTGGGAGTTTCTTCCTGGAATTACAAAGAAGGTGGTTCAGAAGGAAAGCCAGATCACACATTTGGCTTCTAGGCAGATCGAAATCCAAGGCCAGGTGTCCTTGTGGAGGGCAGAGCCTGCTGGAGGTTCAGACTAAGGGCTTCTGATCTAGGTCCAGCTTGGATTCAAAGAAATCCTTTTACCCGTGGCTCTCTGATTGGGCTGAATGTTAGTCTTCACATTTCATTCATATAGTTGTAGGCACATTGATTTTCTCGAACACCGGGCTATTTCTATTTACAGTGGTACCTCCATATATGAGTTTAATTCTTAAGTTCTGTAACCTTGAGGCGTGGGAAACTATGAGATGCTTTAGTCGCGGTAAACTGGTGGGTAGTGTGCAGCTGGCCAATCCACGAGATTACTCCTATCTCAAATGTTGCTCATATTTCAAAGCAAAAATCGCTCATATCAAAAATCTCGTATGTTAGGGCACTCATATCTCGAGGTACCACTGTATTGCCTTTAGTATTTGGAAGTCCATTGCCATACCATCATACCATTGCCACTTTCCCCGAAACAGCTGGACAGGTTTATTGCCAACTAACTTTTCTGATCAGGAAAAAAAAAAAAGACTTCCTGTGAACCGTTTCCCTATGACTTTCCTTCCAGAAGTAAAACTCAGCAAGGCTCCATACAGGAGCCTAGCCTCTTACTCTTACTTTAGCACTCGATTATCCTTACTTTGCTCTGTTATTCTCTTCTCTGGTGTTTGTTCATTTTTTTTTTTCCTTTTAAGCGTGGGTTTATTTCGTTCTGCTGATTCCAGGAATAGGAACCATATTTTCTAATTCTTCTTATGCCGCTAAATACCACTTAGCACGTTGAAGATGGCTAATAACTGCTTCTCTGGTAGCATCAGTTTACTGGGTTTAGCTTCATTTGTATTAGTTTGCTTTCCCTTAAAACCCCTCTCAAATTTATTTATGATAATTAATATTTAAACTGTTTATAAACCATTCCGAGGCCTCTTATAAGCTCATTTCACGTGACTACAGATAGAAAGCAATCTTAGATGTATGGACTGTGAGCTGATATAGTTCTTGTCTTTAACTCAGTATCTCAGTGTTTTTGTTGTTGTTCTTACTACTCTAACTGGCTGATGAAATGTGCTAACCTTGGAAAAGGATTAACCAAAAACATACCCTTGTTTTTCTTCCATAAAGTCCTCTGTTTATACAGTGGTACCTCGAGATACAAGTTTAATTTGTTCCATAACCTTAAGGCGTGGGAAACTATGAGACGCTCGAGTCCTGGTAAACTGGTGGGTCGTGTGCAGCCGGCCGATCCGAGTGATTACTCCTATCTCAAATGTTGCTTGTATTTCAAAGCAAAAATCACTTGCTCAATGGCTCATATCTCAAAAATATTGTATGTTAGGGCACTTGTATCTCGAGGTACCACTGTACTTGGTCAGATGTCTCTTCTCTGCCTTTGTAGTGACAACTTGGGCCAATCTCAGAGCTTTCCAGTCAATTTCAAAATGTTAAAAAAAAGGGCAGTTCACTTTAAAATATTAGATATAGCCCAGACTAATATAAAAACTTCAACCTCTTTACATCCGAAGCGAATACAGAATAGTGTTGATTGTGAACTATAATTGAAAAATAAAAAAATACGTAAATATATTAACAACTTTCTCATGAACTGAAGCCTCTTTCTCAATACCCCCCCCTTCTCCCTGCCCCCCCCCCCTCTCTCAGAGGAGACAGGACCCTCACTGCTGTGGATGGCCAGGAGGCATGGCCTGGTTGCCTCTGCTCCTCCACTTTGCCTTTTCACACCAAGTCTCCACTCAGAAGGCTGTTGCTTCTGGTTCTTACGGGTTGAGCTGCAAGGAAGGAGCAAAGGTAGATGATGAGAGTTTCCATCTTGGCTGGCATAGGTGCA
>PVJN01019867.1:0-36684 GCA_004026805.1 Lasiurus borealis
GGTTGAGTGTTGACCTGTGCATCAGGAGGTCACCGTTTGATTTCTAGTCAGGGCAGATGCCGAGGTGGCAGGCTCCATCCCCAGTGTGGGGCACGCAAGAGGCAGTCGATTGATGATTCTCATCACTGATGTTTCTCTCGCTCTCTCTCTCTCACTTCCTCTCTGAAATCAATTAAAAAAACATATTTTAAAAAGAACCATCTCAGCAAGAAACAGAACGGGGACTAAGTTACTGTTTTCAGACCTAAGCACCCACAATTCCACATCCAAACGACAACAGGAAATGCCAGCCAATTACAACGGTACCTCGAGATACGAGTTTAATTCGTTCCGTAACCTTGAGGTGTGGGAAACTATGAGATGCTTGAGTCGCGGTAAACTGGTGGGTCCTGTGCAGCCGGCAGATCAGTGCGATTACTCCTATCTCAAATGTTGCTCATATTTCAAAGCAAAAATTGCTCACTCAACGGCTCATATCTCAAAAATCTCGTATGTTAGGGCACTCGTATCTCGAGGTACCACTGTATATGGTAACATAAAGTGAACAGTTATGTGTGGTAGTGGGGTTATACTTTGCACCATCACCACTGGCAGGGGGGAGCCGATCAATGATCCTCTCTCATCATTGACGTTTCTGACTCCGTCTCCCTTCCTCTCTGAAATCAATAAAAACATTTTTCTTTTTAAATGGCATACATCGATGCATACTGTTGGCCCTCTGCACTCGCAGCCACTCAAACTCAGATTGAAAAAAGTGCAGGTATTTATTGAAAACACACACACACACACACATGCACACACGTATAAGTGGAGCCACGCAGTTCTTTACATAGACACACTCTCTCATTTACAGTCCTGTGTAGTGGGCATTGTGATGCCATTTTTGAAGATGAGGAAACGAATGCTCAGAGTATCTAAATAATTTGTCCAAATTTAACACCCTTACTGGCAAGGGACTGAGCATTCAAGGTCTGTACCTTAAAACGCTGCAAAAAGCTGTCCATTATTATAAAGACACGATGATGCCTCTCAACCTTGAAAAACAGAGCCAGCCGTGCCTTGGGCAGCGATCTCTCCACTTCATCCCACACAACCATCACTCACATTTGCTCAGACACCTCTGCAAGGCTGCCGATGCCTTCTACATCCTTGTTTTTCCTTTATCCGCCTTCCTTATCATGAACCTTAATCTTGCTACTTCCCTTTCAGCCAAAACAGATGCCGAAACCTCTGAAAGCTCAAAGTCAGGTTTTCTTGACTGGCATCCGTCTCTACCAATTTCGCTTGTTACCATCTTAGCCAACTTTCTGTCTAGGCTTTGTTATCTCCACTTTCTCATTTCTTGTTTCCTCCCAAATTGGCTGCAAGATGGATTCTGTCCCAGCCATCCCAGTGCAAATACGTCCTGGTCATCGACAAGCATTTCCACACCCCGGCCGTATCTCTCGGGGGTGGGGGGAGGTCCTAAGTTTCTTTCCTTACCAATTCCCAGATGTTGCTGGGGCTGCTGCCCCCCAGAACATACGCTGGACACTTGTCAGTCTTCAGTCAAGGGCACCCCTCAGCTACAACTTGGCCCTGCTGATCACTTATTCCTTTTGAGATTCTCTTCTTGACATTCTTTCCTGATTATTCTTTTCTCTCTCTGTCTGGGTCTTTGCTAAGGTCCTAATTTTCTCCTGCCCATTAAATGCTGGGGTTCCCTGAGGTGCCATCCTCCCCCCACTACCCTCGTTCATCAGCTTTTATCTGGATGAGGACAAGAGCCTCCTACTGGGTCTCCTTCCTTCAGCCTTGTCCTGGTCCAAGTCATCTTTCAAAATGATGCTCCCCCAACCCCAATCCAAGTGTTATTCTCATGTTTGTTTGTTAATTAATTTATTTATTTTTAATATATTTTATTGATTTTTTACAGAGAGGAAGGGAGAGGGATAGAAAGTCAGAAACATCGATGAGAGAAAGACATCGATCAGCCGCCTTCCGCACACCCCACACTGGAGATGTGGCTGCAAGCAAGGTACATGCCCCCGACCGGAATCGAACCTGGGACCCTTCAGTCCGCAGGCTGATGCTCTATCCACTGAGCCAAACAGGTCTTGGCTATTCCCCTGTTTAAATGCATGTGGTGATTCTCTGGGGTTTATGGACTAAAACCTCGAAAGCATGGGACTCTTCCTTTCCAACCTCACTCTCCGCACTTGCTCTTTCTGCTTCACTTTCAGTTAACATTGACCTGTCCCGAGTTCCTAGAGACACACCAAGCTGCTTCCAGCCACTTTATCTTGGGTCATATTTCCCTCTTTTCCCCACCTGCCCCCTTAGTCTTTGCCTCCATGAGTTCCATCCCCAAGGCTAATTCTGATTCATATTTTAAGGTTCTGCTCAGGTTTTCTCCACAGAAAATCTTCCCTAATCTTTCCCGGCTTCCTCCTACACCGACGAGGCTAAATCTATCCTTTGTGCTCCCTGTCTACCTTTCACAGAGCTCTCCTCGGAGTCCGCAAATTGACTTATGTTTGCATCCTTTTATTATTCATCTTTGAAGCTTCTCCCTCAACATGGCAAAGAGTGGGCGCTCACTGGATGTTTTCGAAGCTGACAAACATCTATTTCTCTTCTGCTCTTCAGGCCTGTGATTCTAATCAGAGAACCAGCTGTCCAGATGTGAGAGAGGCAACAGCTGGCTCACAGCTGAACTCGTTCTCTTGGCTCTAAGAGCCACTTGTCCTTTGCCCCTCGCGGTCACCCTGACAGTCTGTCTTCCCAGGAGAACAGTCACCCGAATAATAAGCTTACGACACTTACACTCCGGGAGAACCTACACAGCTGAGAACCTGGATGCTGCACGTGCAATACCCATGGGCTCCCCTAAAGGTGGACACAAGCTGATCGGATCCATGGAGCATCATGATGTTCCTGGAATAGCGATTAGAACAACTGGTTACGTTTTTTCTCTTCCTGGAAACACCCTTAGAGTGGAACTGAAACCCCCAAATGGGAGGTCAGGGAGGTAAAGTGTTCCAGGCTGACTTTCTCTGAGCCACTGTGTGTGAAGGAACAGACACAGGGATCCCCGGCTTTTAAGAACAGAAGTCCTAGCTATAGAGGCGCCTTCTCTCACAAAGCCTATCGTGGCCCTTGGCTCTCTGGAGGTTTCTTTTTTTATTTTATTTATTTTTTACAGAGAGGAAGGGAAAAGGATAGAGAGCAAGAAACATCGATGAGAGAGAGACATCAATCAGCTGTCTCCTGCACGCCCCCCACTGGGGATGTGCCCGCAACCAGGATGCATGCCCTTGACCGGAATCGAACTAGGGACCCCCTCAGTCCCCAGGCTGACGCTCCATCTGCTAAGCCAAACCGGTTTTGGCTCTGGAGGTTTCTTAAGTTACGTATTAGAACCGGAATCAAACTCAGCCTTTGCCGATGGGGCTGCAGTGTCTTCTGTGGCAAGTGAACCAACACACTGCCTAATCTCTCACACAAACGCTGCTGAATGTAGCTAACAAGTGATGAGTGAGCCAGAATCAAAAGTACAGTGGGACCTCGAGATACGAGTGCCCTAACATACGAGATTTTTGAGATACGAGCCATCAAGCGAGCGATTTTTGCTTTGAAATACGAGCAACGTTTGAGATAGGAGTCATTGCGCAGATCGGTTGGCTACAACGACCCACCAGTTTACCTCGACTCGAGCGTCTCATAGTTTCCCACGCCTCAAAGTTACGGAACGAATTAAACTCGTATCTCGAGGTACCACTGTACTTACACACGAAGCTCTGACATTCCAATGGAACAGCAATGACGTATTTTTTTTTTTAATTCACCTGTTCCGACTAGGATTCTAACACTTTACCGTGAATGCTTACACTCTCAATTACATTTATTTCAGCGGGCACTTACTGAGCGTCTGCTTAGAACAGTCCAACATTTGTACATCTATAATCATTTTCAGACTTTCCTGTTCCCTACTTGATATTCAAGAACCTCCACATACTTTACCAATGAGCATATCTCTCTAGTCAAAAGAAAAAAAAGAATCCAGAAGAATGAAACAACATACTCATGTCACTCTAGGGGCCCATTATAAAATTAGAAGTAAACTCCATTTATCAAAGGAGCCTCTGTTCCTGGTAAAACAAAAAGCCCTATTTTCATCAAAAGGCATAGATAATACTCAAGAGCAACAATGATGAAAGGGAGAGGAACACAGAATGGATTTATGAAGTGGCAGTAAGTCGTGACTCAAAAACACACCATCCACCTTCATGGTTTTTTTTATTGCCCTTCTACCCCGCAAGTATTAGGATGAGTTGATGCAGGTTTACTTCTGAAACGCGGTTTCTACTAATTTCATACAACCACACCTACAGCACTACATAAAGACCGATGATAAAAACAATTACCTGAAGGTCATGAGTCCTTCAACCATCAAAAAAAACCCCATGTGCCATTATGTTCATGACAGCATTCAGGGAAAGGAACTCATTTTAGCAACCTTCTGCCTCTGCTAGAACATTCCACTCAGCCTGCCTGGTCATCTGCTCTCTCCGGTTAGAGGGTGCCTTCTCTAAGTGCAACCCCAAGTCCCAGTGGGGGTCAGGTGCCCCTCAGCGCACCAACCTCCCCCCAGCACAGAATTTGTCACATGAGGCTGTACTGGTGACTTCCTATTTAACCATCTGCATCTCCCAGAACTTCGGGGGCAGAATTTAGTAGCTTAGGGAGGGGGGCGGTAAATACTCAATACAATTTTTATTAACGAACTGTCATTGAAACAATTCTAGTCGAAACAGTAGGGGCTGTTAGCTTTTCTGTGCTTTGATCGGAACATTTAGTGTGGATCACTCCATCATTTAAGGGTTATATTTCATCACTAAGTTTTTTTTTTTAATATATTTTATTGATTTTTTTACAGAGAGGAAGGGAGAGGGATACAAAGTCAGAAACATCGATGAGAGAGAGACATCGATCAGCCGCCTCCTGCATGCCCCACGCCCGCAACCAAGGTACATGCCCCTGACCGGAATCGAACCTGGGACCTTTCAGTCCACAGGCCGACGCTCTATCCACTGAGCCAAACCGGTCTCGGCTAATCACTAAGTTTTTCATGTAGACATTGTATTTGATAAATTTGGTCAATTTGAATCCGATTTTGTATGAAATCTAAGAAATCACAGTCATCTGTTCAACTTCCTGTGCACAAAAAGAGGCTAGTGTGCTCATGAATAATCTTATTTCCTAAGGGGCACCGCTCTTAAATGATGCTCTCTACCTTTTTAGGGCATTTCTCAGTATCCACTAGCTTAGGCCAGTTCCTTTCACGAAAAGATGTTTAATGCCAGTTACGTGTGTCAGGTGACTTTCTTCTTTTGGCCGCTTAGCACTTCTCACCCCTGAAAGCTTCTGGAGGTCTTGCCGTTATTCTGATCATCCACGTCACGGTTCACGAAGGGGGCAAGACTCCGTGTCTCCATTACACGGAAGGTTGAGGAAGAAAGGAACGGATGTTGTGCGACAGGGAGGGAGGGTGTGGGAGCCCGCTGGTAATCCCACCAGCCTTTCTTCTGGGGCCACGTGGGGCTAAAGGTCAAGGGCTCTGGTCGGAGGAGGTACAGTCATTGTCTACAACTGCGAGTTCAAATCCCACGTCCTGTAGCACTCGGTGTCCTCATCAAATTCCAGCATATTCTGTTACCCCGAGCCCCGTTTCATGTTTAAGCCGCTGTGAGGAGTTGCTATGCACCGTCTAACAGCTGCCGTTTCACTCCTACCCGCCACCCAAATAGGCTGCACTTGAGTCTCGCAGATGAACTTGAAACGAGCCATTATGCTGCCTGGGGCGGTGCAATCCATATCAACTTGGGGAATTCAAAGAGACACACGCGGCAGACAGTTCGCCATAGATGAATAAGGCCTTCAGTGTAAAGATTATAACACGGAAGCAGATAATAAAGTCCATTAACGAAGTGTAACGAGCCCCATATTATAAATTCTTAGACCAAAAAAAAAAAATTGGGGGGAATGGGGGTGAGTAGCAGCAACATCTGAGCACCGCAGGTGTAGGGTGGTCCCTAGAGACGAAAGAAGTCAACTGTGTGGAGAAAGAGGGGAAAGTTTGGGGAAGAGGAAAGCAGACGGACTACAGTAAGCAAAGCACTAAAGAAACGCCAGGCAGAGACAGTTCTCGAAACTTTGGTCAGTTTGAAAGCAGTACCGTTGTCAGCAGCTACCATATGCCAAAACACTGCCTAAATAGGATGCTCGAGGCCTAAAGAAGAATAAGGCAAAATCCTTGCCAAAAGGAAGCCCCGAGCCCCACAGGGGAGAGAGAGACGGTCAAACAAGACGTTTCAGTGTCCCCTCTCGGCTAAGCTGGTGGGGCCGGAGCACAGGGGACGGGGGCGGCTAGGGCACGTTCTACTGTCCATCCAGCATCCGTTCTCGCTCTGGCTTCCTGCAACTATGTCCCCTGGCGTTCCGATGTTGAAACCAAAAGGAAACAGGGGAGGATGTATTTATAGTGGTACCTCGAGATACGAGTTTAATTCGTTCCGTAACCTTGAGGCGTGGGAAACTATGAGCCGCTCCAGTCGCGGTAAACTGGTGGGTCGTGTGCAGCCGGCCGATCCGCACGATTACTCCTATCTCAAATGTTGCTCATATTTCAAAGCAAAAATCGCTCGCTCGACGGCTCGTATCTCAGAAATCTCGTATGTTAGGGCACTCGTATCTCGAGGTACCACTGTATTTGTTCTTCCATTTGTTTTAGAGATGAAACCTCTGGTCCACGTACTATTCAGGAGCGTTAGCCCATTCGATCTCTACAGCAGATCCAGGAGCCCTGGTGTTACCAAGTCGCTTCACACGGGAAAGGAGAGGGTGGCTCAGTGGTTGGGCACCGACCTGTGAACCAGGAGGTCACGGTTCAAGTCCCGCTCAGGGCGCATGCTGGGGCGGAGGCTCAGTTCCCCAGCGTGGAGCGTGCAGGAGGCGGCAGAGCAATGGTTCTCTAGCATCCTTGGCATTTCTGTCTGTGTCTCCCTCTCCCTTCCTCTCTGGAAGACGTCTATGAGAAGGAGAGGACCAGAGACGTGCAGCAACCAGCCCCAAGTCACCCAGCCCAAAGTCACTCGCTTTGCAAATCTGGATGCTACTACAGTGGTACCTCGAGATATGAGTGCCCTAACATACGAGTTATTTTTGAGATACAAGCATCGAGCGAGCGATTTTTGCTTTGAAATACGAGCAACAGTCGAGATACGAGTAATCTCTCGGATCGGCCGGCTGCACACGACCCACCAGTTTACCTCGACTCGAGCGTCTCATAGTTTCCCACGCCTCAAGGTTACGGAAGGAATTAAACTCGTATCTCGAGGTACCACTGTACATTCCAGCAAGGGGCAGCACTGAAGACCCCATCGACGCCTTGCCACTCAAGCCTGGTTGCTTTCCTACTGGGTTGGGAACATGGATTTTAAGCTTTTGGAGGTTCTCCTTCAGGGGAAGAGAGTCAAACGCAGAGCTGGCCAGCTCGTGAGGATTAGGGGAGTACATTTCTTCCGTGTGAACCAGGGCTATTTCAGGATGGGGAGAGGGAGAGGGCTGGACGGGGCGCTGCGGGGGTGTGCGGGCAGGGGGGTGAGGGCGGGATACCAGCGAGATTCCAAGGACATTAAAGGCCTCACTCCCAACCCTACATGCAGGAGCCCCCAGCCCAGGAACACAGGCTAATCCGAATGACCTCATTACATTCTCTGCTGCAAAGCCGCGGCTTCCTGGGCGGGAAATCCGTGGGGACGGGCTGGGGAGGGGACGCCCGTGTCGGCTCTACTGACACTCCGGCAGGGTCCTCTGCGCTCAGTGCGTGTCTCCCAACAGAGCGGGTGGCAGCCCGGGTGTCAGACGATGGCGATCCTGTCCACGCCAGCCACCAGGCCGTGGGAACTCAATGCAGCCTCTTCGGGGAGGGCGCACCCCGCAGGGTGGAGCAGAGCGGTTTTCAAAATCAGGCCTCGATCCATTGTGTCACCGACACCGAGTTTCAGAGGCGCCGAAGATTCCATCAACACGATACAAGTTCACAAGGAGAAGAAGCTGAGGCTTCTAATCTGGAGGAGAAACTATTGATTCGTGGAGCTTTTTTAAAGGAAGAGGTAGTCTTAGGCCTGGCAGTGCTCTGTGGTCTCGGTTAAGTAATTTACTTGCTCTGAGTTTTGTTTTTTTGTTTTTGTTTTTCCTTCTCAGTCAGAAAAGCAAATGGCCTATACACTGCTGGCTGTTCTAAAGCTCCGAGTCTCCGCAAACTCCATAAATTATCTCAAAAGGTTTTTACGGTCTATGTTTTTTTTTAAGTTGAAAAATGTTAAAAATAAAAAAATGTCTTCTCTCGTCGGCAAATGAACAAAGAGTGGGGCAAAGACCAGCTTAACCTATCCATGCAATATTTTTTGTTTGTTTTGTTTTGTGGCTCTGGGTGATAAAAGTTTGTTTAATGTTTAATTTAGAGAGGGAAGTACTTCACATTCTAATGAAAATTATTTTGTATTTTCTAGTTTGCTTATCTTATTACATATTTTTGAAACCTTTACTGTAAACCGGGCAGGCTTATTTTCTCGTGATCTTTACACTAAATGCCTTGATTCATTTAGAAAAGAAAATATACAAATTATTGTCACTTCATGGGGAGAAATTCACCAATAAAGCAAGCGAACCTAAGCCCATTGAATACACAGTATGTGTTTCCAAATAAAAATGGCATTTATCTATGCAAGGAGTCGATACCATTTTCCTTAAACAGTAAGACTGTCCTTTTCATAGAAAAATTAATTTAAATGATTCCTGGCCCCGGCATTCGTTAAGACTGGTCAAAGCAGCAATATCTGTAGCAAGATCTGGAAACAACCCGAAAGTCCATCAATGAAACGGGTAACTATATTCTGGCTGTTTATACACTGGATACTACGCAGCAATGAGAGAAAGTGAACTGCAGCTGCACATAACACTGGTGGTTCTTTTTTTTTTTGAACACTGGTGGTGTTTAACACTGGAAATATAACTCTGTGTGAAAAAAACAAGTCACAAAAAAGACAGCAGTGTGATCACCTTTGTATCAAGTTCAAAACCCAGCCACGCTACACAATATGCGAGGTAGGGATATAGACATGGCAAAACTACAGGGAAGGGTAGCATCTGGACACAGAACTGGCTGCTGTCACCTCCAACGGGGACAGGAAGGCACGTGTCACGAGGGAGAAACGTTCTCTGTTCATTGTTTTATTATTGTTTATATCCTACTTAGGTCTTATGAATATTTTTATCCAGTCAACATTTAACGTTTCAATATCAATAATGAGATAAAATTTATTTAAGTCATGCCCTTCGTGAAACAGTATCTAAGTCAGTGAAACAGAAAGGGTCAAATACTGAATCGTGGCCAATAGTCACTCGCTTTGCAAACTGGATGCTAATACTTTCCAGAGGCCTTCAGCTATGTAAGACCTTAGCGCTTCTTGGTGGGGTGGGGGGTGGGGGGAGAGGAATGTCCTAATTATTCTAGGGATAGTTTGACAGCCTGGAAATAAAGAACTAAGTAAGGAAAATCGAATGAGTGTTAATTTTTTAAAAATCCGAAATTTTAAGAAACATTGCTGAAGGTCTAATCGGGAGACTCATCACCACGCTTTTAAAAAGCCGATACTCTTCAGAAGTCTAACCTCCAAATTAGGCAACTGAGTTTCCCCTGTGTGGGCAAGGTCTGGCTTTCTCCTCTGCTCCTCCACCCATATTTTTGGAGTTTTTTTTTTTCTTTTTAATTAGCACGTAGAAATCAAAGGTTATCCCTTAATGTGGTTAATCTCTAGGCAATCTAGAATATTCTTTTTCTTCTCTCTGTGTCCAGACTATCCCATCCCAGAAGAGTGCTCTCTCTACTTCTTTCTCTTTCATCTTCGACTAAATGAGAATAATAATAGCATCACATGATTATTATGAAGTAAGTTAATTCATGTAAGGTATTCAGTAAAGTTCCTGGTGCATAGATCAGTGTGTTTGCTGTTATATGTGTTTTATCATTTTGTAAATTCATCTCTGATATGAAATAAGAAAATCATTGTAGCCCTCACTGGTTTGCCTCAGTGGATAGACTGTTAGCCTGTGGACCAACGGGTCCCAGGTTCGATTCTGGTCAAGGGCACGTACATTAGTTGCAGGCTCCTCCATGGGTTGAGGGCTCATGCAGGAGGCAACCAATTGATGTGTTTCTCTCACATTGATATTGCTCTCTGTCTTTCTCTCTCTCTTCCACTCTTTCTAAAAATCAATGGAAAAATATCCTCGGGTGACGAGTAAAAAAAAAAAAAGAAAATCATTAAACCCCTGCCACACATACTTCACTTTGAAGTAAATTTTACCTAGAACAACAATGGTCTCTTCCTCCGAAGTCAGTCTGCCTTCCGCACATACACACCTGCCTCCACCCCCCTTTTAGAGACAAGGATTCCCAGCTTCCTGCCTGGATGAACCCGGCAGTGGAAGGAAGTCACAGCTGAATCTTGTTAAATTCACATCGCCCGCTTCCCACCGGATTTCATTAGCTCCAAGGCTGCAGGGGGGACTGAAGTCTCCCCTAACCCAGTGCCTCCGTGAAAACAAGCGTGAGACTGAGGCACTCAGAGCAGTGGTCGGCAAATGGCGGCTCGTGGGCCGCGGTTTACCATTCTGTTGACGAACGAGTTTGCCGATCACTGAGCTAGACTCTCGATTCCAATAATGACAGGCTGTTGGTGTTCCTTGTGATTGAGCTCCTATCCCAGGGGTCGGCAAACTCATTCATCAACAGAGCAGCAAACCACGGCTCTCAAGCTTCAGTTTGCCGACCACTGACCTACTTTGTCCTTCTAGAATGGTCCGGCAGCCCTGATCCCGAATAAGCTGAAAATTCCAACAGATGGCAGACAGACGTGCATTTCCACAGCAGACGTACCCTTTCCAGGTGGGGCTGTGCGGATGGAATTAATTGTACAACTTGCATCATCATGACTACTATTATTCCAGGGGGAATAAGAAGCATTTTATTGTTTTTTTTTTCTAATATATTTTATTGATTTTTTACAGAGAGAAAGGGAGAGAAATAGAAAGTCAGAAACATTTATGAGAGACATCGATCTGCCGCCTCCTGCATGCCCCACAGTGGAGACATGCCCGCAAGCAAGGTACAGGCCCCCAACCGGAATTGAACCTGGGACCTTTCAGTCCGCAGGCCGACGCTCTATCCACTGAGACAAACCGGTCTCGGCATAAGAAGCATTTTAAAATGTCACCCCAACCTCACACTGAAAAACGTCAGTGATATTGATACTCCCGAGGGCCTCTGCGTTCTCTGAGTTGTCATCCTCAAGTTTTCTGGGGAAAGCAGTGAGGGCTGGATCAGCAGTAATAAATAAATAAATACATGAATATCCCGCCAATTCCGCTGAATCCCAAATATTTTATGGTAAATATTCTGACAACTCTCTCAGTGCCAGAGAAATCCCTGGGTCACCTCTAGAAAGGTGTGGAAATGTGCCCTCGGCGCTCAGAGCGTGAGAGAGTCCTTGCAACATCCCCCACTAAGCTTCCACCCCAGGGCCCTTCCCCTGCCCTAGAGCCCCGGTCTGTGAAGAACCAGAGGAGGTAGTTGGAAGGCCTGCAATGACGTCACCCGCCGTGATCAGTAGCAAGCTCATTTCACCGCCTCGGAGCCCCGCTCCCACCCGTCCAGTGGGAGCGGCACGCTGTCCCCGCACATGGCCGGACCGTCAGTGTTTCAGGCTTGTGGGCCACGCTGTCTCTGCTGGGACCACTCACCGCTGCGGTCCTGGCACCAAAGCCACCACAGATATTCACAGATAGATGGCTGTGGCCGTGCGCCCATAAATCCTCAGGGACACTGTTTGGATTTCTTCTAATTTTCACGGCCACAGAATATTCTTCCTCTTTGTGTCTCTTTTCTATCACAAACATTACAGACCGTTCTGAGCTCGAGGCAGCAGAGAAAGAGGTGTGAGGCCAGATTTGGCCTCTGGTCAAGCCATCTAGATTCTAGAAGATCACAGTGACGCGTCAGTCCCCCGAGACTGCCAGCTTCCCTCACAGTCGGTCTGTGGGTATGTTAATTGCGCTTTGAACATTTTCAAAGCATCGAAGGAAGGCTCCTGAATCAGTCACTGCTCCCCAATACATGGGGAGGCAGGTCTGTTCTGCCAATAGCAGGAACCCAGGCAGGGGGGCCTCATAGGCAGTGGGGGGGGCGGGGGGGTTCCAAGCAGAGTGGTTTTCTTTTTTAAAATATATTTTTATTGATTTCAGAGAAGAAGGGAGAGGGAGAGAGACAGAAACATCAATGGTGAGAGAGAACCATTTATCAGCTGCCTCCTGCATGCCCCCAAATGGGCCACGATCCAGGCATGTACTCTGACAAGGAATCAAACCGTGACCTCCTGGTCCATAGGTCGATGCTCAACCACTGAGCCACACCGGCTGGGTGGCAGAGGGGTGTGCTGACCAGATTTCCCCTGAGATCTCGGCTCCCTCACGGCCTCCGAACACCAAGTACCCTCGACGGCTGGCCAGGCACCAGCTGAATGCCATTATTGTGTTCTCATTCAACCATAATGATCCTTTGTGACCCGGGATGATGAAATTCCTCCCCGCATTGTTCATCTAGATGGTAATTTGGCCGCATGTGTGGCTGGGCGGGCCATTGCCCAATCAGGAGCCGCCGAGGAACGCCTCTGATAATAAGCACGTACTCCCAGGCCACGTTCCAGGGCGAGCGATTCCGTGCTCGTTTGAAAATGGGCCTTCCTCCGGGGACAAGTGCTGATCAGGCATCTGGAGATCCGGGCGTCAGCAGAACTGGCTTCCTTACCCGCGCTCCTCTTGCCAACATTCCCTCTCTCCCCTCCCGCCTCCCACACCCCCCACCCCTGCCCACGCCCCGCCTCCTGCGGCCCAGACACGTGCACTTGGCCTCTCCGGAGGCCGATGTTGAACAGAATATTCTCCGCGCGCTGCCAGAGATCCCTATCTGCCTCCCAATCCTGTTGGAACAGTGGTCTGGGGAACTGGGGGGACCCCGTCAGCTCCCCACCCAACAGATCCAGGGCTCCGTGGCAGCCAGGGGGACAGAGCCACCTGCCCCCTCCCACCTGCTCCCACCCGGCCCCCGCCCACCACTGCACCTGGATGGGGTCACCAGAGACAGTGGATGGGAATCTTCACTTGAAATGGGAGTGCCCTCGTCACTGGGGGTCCCTTCCCACCGGGAAGAGGGAGGACGCCTCATCCATTTCTCACACCAGGGAGCGGATTCGCCCAGTATCCCATCAGCAGATGCTTGACTTCGAGGCAACAGTGACGAGCTGAGCAACACAATCCCAGAAAACAGATCCATGCGGGGCCCCTGTCCCTGCGGCCCTGTCCACGGAGTGGCCTGCATCACCACTCAGAGTGCACTCCTGACCCAGCCCCAACAGTGAGCCCGGGACCCTAGAAGAGGGACTTTGTCAGCAGCTCCATCGGGACCACAGACCCAGTGATATACTAGGCCAGGGGTCGGCAAACTCATCAGTCCACAGAGCCAAATATCAACAGGACAACCATTGACATTTCTTTGGAGAGCCAATTTTTTTTAAACTTAAACTTCTTCTAACGCCACTTCTTCAAAATAGACTCGCCCAGGCCATAATATTCTGTGGAAGAGCCACACTCCAGGGGGCCAAAGAGCCGCCTGTGGCTCACAAGCCGCAGTTTGCTGACTACTGTCCTAGGACAACGAATAGCCCCCAAACTGCTACCTTTTCCCCACACCATGTTCTCTTCTAAAAGAAAAGACTCGCCTTGGTCTCGGTGCCTCAAAGAAGAAATTGCATGTGTTGAGAAACTCTGCCGCTTTTCTAAAAACAAAACAATAATAAAAAAAAGTCCTTGAGAGGCACAGCTACATGAGGAGACACAGCTTCCGGGAATTATCACGAGAGAGTCTTGTCACAAATGAAGCGCAAAGTGCATTTTCTGACGCCGTGGGGTTGGCCTGTGTACACCACTCACTTACAAACGGACAAAATTCCGAATGCCCAGTTCTAAAACAGAAAGGGGGTGGGGGTGGGGAACGAAACCTATCTACCCATGAACTTGAACAGCTCACAGACCACCCAGGTTGCAATGACACAACCGACAAGAATGCTCCAGACCGAAGTGGTGGGTTTTGGGTGTTTTTTTTTTTTGTTTTTCTCCCCAGGATATTTCATTTTTCTTGGGTTTCCTTCGCCATTATCGCGATCTTTCCCTGAAGGGCTGTGCTCCAGTCAATCAAGATGAGGTTATCATTATAAGGTAATTATTTGTAATAGAAACTGCCAATTACCGAGCACGTACGTGCGAGGGACTATGCCGAAAGCTTTTCAGACATTATCTCGTTTAACCTACATGACTAACCCTGTTAGGTAAGTTATTAATATCTCCCTTTTAACAGAGGAGGGAATTCGAGTGTCAGGGATGTGAAATGACTCACCTAAGGTCACACAGACAGTCAAATGCAGAGAAACCGAGGACCACCTGGCTGCAAAGCCATACACTGAGATCTTTCCCCTGACACAGCCTCACACGTGTGAGTCATGGAGTGTCGATTGCACCAGCCCCATCGGTAAGCTGTCATCTACCCGAGAGTAAGTTCCCCAACGTGACTTTTCAGGATAATCATGGAGAAAGCTTTTTAAAAACAGAGGCCCTCAGAAGCACCGCAGCCCAACTAGACAAAATTTGAAAAAACCAGCTCGGATTCTTTTGTGTAAGTCAAGGGAGGGGAACCTTTTTTGTGCCAAGGGCCGTCTGGATATTTGTCAGTCAAGGTCCAGACAAAATTACCCACCTGATGTATTCGGTCAAACATTGAATTAACTCATCCCTAAGGCCGTGGCAAGGCCAGAGCAAAGGATTTCTCGGGCCTCCTACAGCCCGCAGGCCGGATGCTCCCCATCCCGGTTTAAGTAATGCCAAACCACCTGGTGAGACTCCCCCATCCCCACTCTCTCAACCCCCCAACAAGTAACTTCATAAAAAATTAGTCCTGAGTCTTAATTCTTCAAAGCATTGGTCTGGCCTTTCGTTGTTAAACATCTTCTCTCTGGTTCACAATAACCAGTGAATACCGGCTGGGAATTCCACCTTTGACGGCCCCTGAACCACAGCTCAGAGCCCAGGAGACGAATTCAGTGTCACACAGTCAGATGCTATCCAGTCCCTCATCCCCCGACGACCTCACTTCCTGTGAAGTCTGCATGCTTCTTAGAATTACTTCGGGAATCGCTCAGAAACCCAGATCACCAGGGGGAATGAGAGACGAGAGACTGACTGGCACACAATAAATGATTATAAATCTGTACAAAGGGCTTCCTAGGTTCTAAATAAGCTTCCCTGGAGCTGGCTCAGTCGACGGGCCTGCCTTTCTATACGGTAGTGAGTTCTGTGGGAAAGGGACGGACTTGAGTGCGTTTACACACGTTCATATAGATTCTAGGCAGTATGGAACTTCATTTTTAATTTAATTTAATTTAATTTTTAAAAAATATATTTTATTGATTTTTCACAGAGAGGAAGAGAGATGGATAGAGAGTTAGAAACATCAATGAGAGAGAAACATTGATCAGCTGCCTCCTGCACACCCCTCACTGGATGTGCCCATTACCAAAATACATGCCCTTGACCAGAATCGAACCTGGGACCTTTCAGTCCACAGGGCGACGTTCTATCCACTGAGCCAAACCGGTTTTGGCTAATTTTATTATTTAAATATATTTTTACTGATTTCAGAGACAAGGGAGAAGGAGAGAGAGAGATAGAAACATGAAGGATGAGAGAGAACCATTGATCGGCTGCCTCCTGCAGGACCCCTCCTGGGGATGGAGCCTGAAACCCGGGCATGTGCCCTTGACAGGGAATCAAACTGTGATCTCCTGGTTCCTAGGTCAATGCTCAACCACTGAGCCACACCGGCCGTGCTTGCACCATCTTTCTTGATGAGATTTCCTCCACCCCCCGCCCAAAGCCCAGCTTGCTCCCTCGCTGTCTGAGGCAAACGATCTCACGGGGAGGGGCTCAGGAGGGTCAGTCCCGTGGCGTGAGCCCAGCCACCGTGTGTGTCGTGCCCACAGGCCTGTCTCCTGCCTCGCAGCAATGTCCGTTCGCTGGCCACAGGTCTGACAGATCCACCATCCCTTCCGTCATGTCCTCTTTGGCCACCACGCCCTGGATGTGGTCACTCATTCCTGCTGACCCGGTGCACTGCCAAGCGCCACGGCTCAGCCCTCGGGCTATAAAAGGTCTGGCAAGAGCCCTGGGGCGCTTGGATTTAGTGTTTTCTTCTCTGCCCGTGGTGTGTGTGTGTGTGTGTGTGTGTGTGTGTGTGTGTGTGTGTGTGTGTGTCAGTGTCCAGCGGGCTGGTCTGCGAAGGCGAAACCCTTTGGCAAACTCTCGACAGTACCAACTGCTTCCTCCACACTAAGGAGTGTGTTGTTGTGTGTGTGTGTTTTTCCCCTCTGAAGGGACAGAGGAAGGCAGAGCTCCTAAAGTCCTAAAGAGCCACATTTGTGTCAATATTATCTTCTTTTAAAATATATTTTATTGATTTTTTTACAGAGAGGAAGGGAGAGGGATAGAGAGTCAGAAACATCTATGAGAGAGGAACATCGATCAGCTGCCTCCTGCACACCCCCTACTGGGGATGTGCCCACAACCCAGGTACATGCCCTTGACCGGAATCAAACCTGGGACCTTTCAGTCCGCAAGCCGACGCTCTAGCCACTGAGCCAAACCGGTTTCGGCTGTGTCAATAATATCTTAAAGAAACATTTCTAAACTGGCCGTGTGCCTTTTGTAGAGACGAGAAAAATGTCTTGGCTGCACCCAGCATCTGCCACCCTCATTGTCACCATCATGGGGTCTAGGTTACCTTCCCTAAGCCACAGGATGACCATTTACCTATTATCCTGAACAGACAGCTCGCTGTGTGGTCACCGTGGTGATGGTTCCCACCCCTCCCTAGCAATCCCTGGTACCACACATCAAACGAAGTTTAAAATCCCATCGTGGTGACAAAAGAGAAAGAAAATGCCACCGGCGTATCAGCCCATATCAACATCCTTCTTCCCGGCTCAGCAGCTTCATTAATATGTTTAGATCCTTGGCGTTCACAGCTGTCCTTGGATTTTTTAAAAAATTTCTTTAATTTTTTTCCCCCCAAGTTCAACTGTCAACAGCAATGGATTATTCTCAAAGCCAAGGCTGGCCCATCATCCCAGCAAACGCCATCAAAGGCGATTTACTGTGGTCTGAAACGTCATTGAGAAGTGGGGGAAAGAGAAACGGCGTCGCTCTTGCTTGCATGATTATCGATGGGTATTTGGGAAAACACACACACACACACACACACACACATTTCCCAGCAATTCCTCCGGCCCCGGTGCCCATCTCAGGAACCACTGACTCGGATGCCAAAGCATTTCTGGGGTACAGCAGTCACCTTGGTGACAGAAAACGCCCTCACCCAGCCAGAGGAGGTGAGGAAGATCCGAACACCAATTTCAGACGTGCCGGTGGCTGCGTGAGTGTGAGCTGTACGCGTGTCTAACTGTAAAGTGCTCTTGTTTCCCCTCCGTGAGACGGAAAAGCTTCTGTTTCGGGAGAGAAAAGCTATTAGGAAAGCCATCAGAAGCCCCGTAAGATCAAGCGTTCCGGGCGTACGGGGATCTCCCGTACTATCGTTTTTCAATGTTTACATTACAGAGAATTTCAAACACACAGACAAGCACAAACATAATGTGGAACATCTGCGTACCCATGACCGGGCTTTGCCAAATCTTAATACTCGGCCGTGTTTACATCGGGCCTTTTCCTTAATAAATACCGTAATTACACGGGAAAATAAAAACCCGGGAGGAGCCTTCTCCAATCCCGTACCCTCGCCTCCCTAAACAACATAGAGCTATTCTGCATGTTTTCAAGCTTTCTAGAAGCTGTGTCAGACTATAAGTGTCAATCTACAATTTGTTGTCCTTCCTGAGCACTGAGTATCCAAAATCCACCCATCTTCACACAAATGGACCTGGTTCATTCCTTTCCATCACGGCATAAAAAGATAGCACATACGACTTTTTTTTTCCCCTTTCTAAAAAGCAGTGGCTGTTTTATTAGAATTTTTCATCTCCCAGGCAACGTAGAGATGAGCGTTCTGAAACACACGTCCTGACGCGCACATGCAGTGATCTCTCGGGGCATCCATATGGGCCAAGGCCTTCTCTGCATGTGCGTCTGCAGCTCTACTGGGTGCTGCCACCAACCTCTCCAGAGTAACTGTGCCCACTCCCGCTCCCGCCAGCAGAGTGTGAGAATGTCCAATGCTCCATGTCCTTGTCAGGAACGGATACTGTCCGGTGCTTTCATGTTGGCCTGCCCACTGGTGTGAAATGGCTTCGCCTGGTCACTGGCGTGTGGCTTATCCCCAGCGAGGCAAACTTCTTTTCCTGCTTCCTGGCTCCTCGTCTCTGTGAACTGCCCGTTTCTGTACTTGCCTTTTCTCTTAGTGCTTGTGAGAAGAGATCTTGACCTATTCGGTGCCTTGGAGAAAGCTGCTTCGTGTCTCCGTTTCCCCATCCGTAAGGCGGAGATAATAACAGCCATCTCTGAGGGATGACGAGAAGCTGATGATGAGGCGCTCGGTCCAGTCAGCACCTAGGACCTGTGAAACACCATCGCTGTTTCTGCTCTGGTTCTGAGTCGGGATAAGGTTCAGGATAGAACGTGTGTCTAGCTTTTCTCCCAGATGTGTAGCTCCCTCTAGAATAAGACCTGGAGGACTCAGAGGAGCCCCTTCAGCAACCCTCCTTTTTTAAAAAAATATATCTTATTAATTTTTCACAGAGAAGAAGGGAGAGGGACAGAGAGTTAGAAACATCGATGAGAGAGAGACATCGATCAGCCGCCTCCTGCACACCCTCTTACTGGGGATGTGCCTGCAACCAAGGTACATGCCCTTGACCAGAATAGAACCCGAGACCCTTCCGTTGGCAGGCCGACGCTCTACCCACTGAGCCACACCAGTCAGGGCTCAGCAACTCCCCTCGTCCCGACTCTTTCCCACGATTCGAAGACACGATCTCAGCACCTGGTTATTGGTAAGTGACCATCAGCAAAACGGGGAGTCAGTTCCCCTAGAAAAGCGGTTCTCAACCTGTGGGTCTCGACCCCTTTGGGGTTCGAACGACCCTTTCACAGGGGTCGCCTAAGACTATTGGAAAACACCTATTTCCCATGGTCTTAGGAACCAACACACCGCTCCTGGGTGTAGCAAAAGGTAGCAATGTAGTTTACTGTTGTCATATGAAGACTTACCCATGCTACACCACGATTCAAGACAAAATTTCATTTATTTGTCATTAGAAATAAATATTTCACAATATATAATCACATATTGTTTTTGTGATTAATCACTATGCTTTGATTATGTTCAATTTATAACAATGAAAATACATCCTGCCTATCAGATATTTACATTACAGTTCATAACAGTAGCAGAATTACAGTTATGAAGTAGCAACGGAAATAATTTTATGGTCGGGGGTCACCACCACATGAGGAGCTGTCTTAAAGGGTCGCGGCATTAGGAAGGTTGAGAACCACTGCCCTAGAGATCGCTTCCACTCCACATGGAAGTTCCATTTCCTTCAATCCACATGTGGCCGTGGCCTCCTCTGTGCGTGACCGTGGGCCCGAATCGGTCACGTTCAAGTGTGTGGCAGGCGCTCCGGGCTGATGGCCGGCAGGGAAACCGGGGTGAGGGACCTGTCAGTCTTCCTAAGCTGGAAACCCAGCCGTGACTTCCACCAGGCCCAGGGCCCGCCCCTTCCCCCACACGTCCTACGTGATCCCTGGGTCAGAAAAGCCCAAGGACAATTATCCTGCCGCGTATCCCTTGCACCGGCGTTCGGTAACAGTGGCCAGAAGCACCCGGACCACCCCCAGGGGGCAGCCGGTCCCCATCTGTGCTCCCCGTGGGACCCAGATCCAGAAGGACACGCTGGTGAGCGAGAGCCGCCATCCACAGAGCCTGCACCGGCCTCCCTGCTGGCGCTCCTGGCACCCTGGGTTTGGCTCCCATTCAGGGGCAGCCTGACTTTTCCCGGGAGAGAGGCTGTGCCCATTCATCCTGACGAACCCTGGCGGCGGAGTGAGCAGGCGCAGAGAGCCGGCCTGGCAGGAAGTCCTGACCTCAGCTCCCCTGGGGAACCAACGGGCAGGGGGTCCCTTTCCAGAGGCACTTGAACATGACCTCGCGATTCTCCCCCTTCGCCAGAGGAAGCAGAGACGTCTCTTCGCCGACTACAGAAAGAGGCCTGCGCAGAGCGAGCCTGGGTGAGCCTCAGCCCCAGCCCAAATATAATTAGCCCATCTCCTGATATCTATCTAGGTGCACTGCTCCGTTCCTTAACCGCCTGCCAAGTTTCCACCTTCCCGAAGTTCAACCGCCGTATAAAAACGCTCGGGCGACGATGAGTAATGAGACACCGTCATGGAAAACTAACTGTGTTTTTATTCCGGGCGGTCGTCTTCACGGGATGTGTCTTCCTCTGACTGTGATCCGGCGGCCAGAAAAAAAATCAACGGAATCCCCGAGGGTTTTGCGAAGGTTTTTTCTGGTTAAAATGAAAACAAACAAACAAAAAACACATGCCAGAGAATTCCGTTGCCTGATACCACCAAACTTTGTACCAGGCCCTGCTCTGAGCCCCGTTATTAATACATTCTCCTGCCTAGTCTATCCTGTCCCCCCCCCCCCCCCACTGCAGTGGGGGTGAGAGAGAGAACCATTGCAACCTCTGGAGCAGCCAAAACAGAGGCAGACCCTGGACTGGGAGGGGGGGGTAGGGGAGGGGGAGAAAGGTATGTCACCTGTAAAATGTCCTCGCCCACCCAGTCTCAATCCTTCTCTGCCCTTCCTCTTTGTCATACCGAGTCCGGGGGTGCCCTTGACAGCAGAGCGGCCGGTGATGGTTCTAACTCTGTTCTGCTTCAAAGAAGGCCCAGCCAGCTGAGAGCATGGGGTCCACACACACTCCCCCCCCACACACACACTAAAAACGCCCACTCCACCAAATGCTGCAGGGACCCAGGACTCCCCCAAAGCTTCCATCTTTGCCTCCCATCCAAATCCTTGCTGCCCTCTTCACCCGATTCCAGTTCAGAGCTGGTCAAGGGACTTAGCGACAGGAGCCGAGTCCGTTTCACCCAGCTGGGGCCAGTGGCAAGTGTGGGGGTCAGGCTCACCACACCCACAGGACGTCACACACAGGCTTTGTGCAAACGAGGGAGCCTCCGATCCGGGGAACCTGCCTGGCTCCCATCTCTCTTCCTCTTCCTCCTGGGCCTCAAAATACCAGTGGCTCCTCAAACGGCTCCTGGGTTAGCATGTCCTCCGGCCTCCACGCTGAATGCCACAGGCCCGGTCTCCCTGCTCTAAGGGGCTCTGGCGTAAGTCTAAGTCAGTGGTTCTCAACCTGTGGGTCGCGACCCCTTTGGGGGGTGGAACGACACTTTCACAGGGGTCGCCTGAGATCGTCGGAAAACACAGGTATTTACATTATAATTCATAACAATAGCAAAATCACAGTTGTGAAGTATGGTTGGGGGTCACCACCACATGAGGAACGGTATTAAAGGGTCGCGGCATGAGAAAGGTTGAAAACCACTGGTCTAAAGTGGAATAGATGTGAGCCACTTACAGGCCCTACGGTGACAGAAGGATTGGAGAAGCCACCTCTGCTTTGTCCCCACCGCCACTGAAGGCCACTGTGGCACACACAAGGCTGAGACGAATAGCTTCAAGAGTTTCAAAAATACCCCTTTCTCTCTCTGTGTGTGTCTCTCTCTCTCTCTCTCCCTTCATCTCCCTGTACAATCCTTAACTGCTTTTCATACAGATCCTATGAATATATTCATCCTAACCATCTTCCCATTTAGATTCCCAGGGTGTGTGTTAAAACCGGCCGCTTTACCACTGCTGTCCACGCTAGTATCTCAAATTGTTTTCCATCCAGATCCACAAACCGAAAAACACACCAACCGGCACATCTGCAGGAAACTGGTTTCGGAGCGTTACCATGGGTACGGTTTCACTGGCGTGGTCGTTAAGGAGGTGAACGTGACAGCTTTGCCGGCGATCACGCCCATGAGGTGGAGTTCAAAGAGGAAATTCCACGGGGTCAGCAAAAGCACTCAGGCGTCAGCGTGCTCCCCGGTCCCCACTCCCAACTGCCCATCACACGCTGGAGAGAAAAAAGGCTTGGCAGTGGTTCTGCGAGAAGTTCAGAGACATTTTTAACATACCCCAACGGGGTGGCGAGATTTAGAAGAAACTTGAAATTAGTGACTCAGAACAGGGCCACCACCGAGAGCAAAGCATAAACCACGGTGGAGTTAAATGCCTGCCTCCGATGGAACTGAAGATGACAGGCGGGTGGAGAGGTAGGGTAAACCTGGGAATGAAACGTCTAAGCCAGTGGTTCTCGACCTTCCTAAGGCCGAGACCCTTTAATACAGTTGCTCACGTGGTGGTGACCCCCCAACCATAAAATTATTTTCCTTGCTACTTCATCACTGTAATCTTGCTACTGTTGTGAACTGTAATGTAAATATCTGATAGGCAGGATGTATTTTCATTGTTACATATAGAACATAAATTAAAGCAGAGGGATCACAAAAACAATATGTAATTATATATTGTGAAATATTTATTTCTAATGACAAATAAATGAAATTTTGTCTCGAATCATGGTGTAGCATGGGCAACAGTCTTCACATAATAACAGTAAACTACATTGCTACACTTTGCTACACTGAGGAGCGGTATGTTGGTTCCTAAGACCATGGGAAAAAGGTGTTTTCTGATGGTCTCAGGCGACCCCTGTGAAAGGGTCGTTCAACCCCCCAAGGGGTCTCGACCCACAGGTTGAGAACCGCTGGTCTAAGCGTTTTCTCATTAGAAAAAAAAATCACAGCCAGAGAGGAGACTGCTCATAAAGTCGTCACTCGTTAAAACCGACTCCCTCAAGAACCCCTCAGCGCCCCCATTCAACCAAGGAGTTCAGACCCTGGAAGGGCTAATAAAACAACAGCTGAGGACTCCGGAGAACTGGGCCCCAAATATAGTCTGACCCCGAGGAGCCCCGGCCCGTGGCTCCCTTGATTTATGCGCCCTTACAATGGGAACAGGAGCAGCGGGGATGAGTAATTGCTAATAAAAGCCCATTCGCCTCTGGCAGAAATGCAAATGCTTGTCCGTAATGATCATTTTCCCCAACCCCAGTTTACACGTCTCCATTAACATTCCAGGGCCCGGACTCCTTCGGGGTCTGGTTTCTGACTAAAAGCCAGGGCCAGGTTTGGGGAACCGCAGGAGCCGAATCCGGGAGGCGGTGGCTGGCTCCCTACCTCCCCACCAAGCCGCCGTACACGTCCGCGCCTCCTTTCATTTCTCGCTGCGATGACACCCAATCTTTGTGATTAAAAAAAAAAAAGAAAAGAAAAAAAATGAACTCACAGACTCCACCCCAAAGAACTTGTTTCTCTTGGACCCACCGGAGGATAAAATGTGCTCACTGCCACATCCTAAGATAAACATCCTTCCCCGAATGCCCCTTTTCATTGGCTGCTGGTCTGGGCCTCGGGTGTGACTGCAGGGGTTTTGCCCCCCGGGCTGTGGCACCGACCCCTCAGCACCCTAATGAGAAGAACAGCCTGGGTAGCACGGACGGAGACAAAGCCAACGCTGATGGGACCCTAACACAGCGGTTCTCAACCTGTGGGTCTCGACCCCTTTGGGAGTCGAATGACACTTTCACAGGGGTCGCCTGAGACCATCAGAAAACAGATACTTACATTATGACTCATAATAGTAGCAAAATTACAGTTATGAAGTAGCAATAATTTTATGGTTGGGGCTCACCACAACATGAGGAGCTGTATTAAAGGGTCGTGGCATTAGGAAAGTTGAGAGCCACTGGCCCTAGCACTTGGCCAAAAAAGTGTCTTCTTTTTGGGGACTCTGGTCTCTGAGCCCTTCCACCTCTCTCCCTCCAGTCAGCTATGCAGTAACATGGGCCCATCACGGAGAGATTCAGCAGGCTCCTTCTGCCAGAGAAGGGGGAAGGAATTAGACCATGGTTTTAAATATTTTGAATCCTCACCCAAATATATATTCACTGATTTTAGAGAGAGGAAAGGAAAGGGAGTGGAGGGGTGGGGAGAGAAACATCCATCAGCCACTTCTCATAGGATCGAACCCCAAACCCAGGTACGTGCCCTGACCAGCAATTGAACCCCAAACCTTGGGTTTACAGGAAGACGCTCCAACCAACCGAGCCACCCGGCCAGGGGCGGCCTATGGTTTTCGTGGAATAATCAAAAGTCACGGACTGGTCACGGGTGGTAAACTGTTCAAATGTCTCCACTGACCTCCCCCCTAAATGAGTATGTGCAAGTCCACGGTATATCCAGGTTGTACCATAAATAATACTATGAAATTATAAGCAGTTCTCCTAAATGATAGCACAGCCGGGTTGGTTTCTCGGTGTCCTCGCGTGAAAATTCTGAAGGGAGACTCTGACATCCTTGTTTTTTTGTGGAGTTATTTTTTTTTCTTTCCCCAAACACCCCTCAAATTTAGAAACTCTGCCTGTGTCTAAAGGTCAGACTGAAAGAGCGATCCCACCAAAGCTACTGTGCCGGGAGGGAATACCCCCCCTCAATCTATTCCATCCTGGAGGCCAGGTTCCTGCAAGGGTGTCTTCTACCAAGAAGCATAAATCACAACCAGAGGAATCGACAACACACGGCAGACTCCCAGTCTTTCCCACACCCTCACCAGCACCTCGCGCCCGGCCTTCAATCACTGCCAACGCTCTCATGTTTGCGTGTGATCCTTCCTGGTTCCCAAATGGCAATAATACGTTTCCCTGCTGAAGGAGGATCACTGTGATCGCATGGAAAAGGAGACCAGCATGTTATATGTAGACTAAATTCTGAGCACCCGGCACAGCTCAGCAGTGCCCGGAATAACAAACCCGTTTTCAAACCGAGGCTTCCTCTGCGCTTCGTCTTTTAAATCTGACTTTAAATATAACCACCAACGTTCCTTTCCTTTGGCTGAATTTCCCACTCCAGGTTCCCTCTCGTGATTATAATGAGACCTAGGAGACCCACTGTGACTGAGGCACAGCTTTCTAAGACCGAAACCACGCCGTTGGTCCTAAGAAAGGGCCTGTGAAAATAGAGGGTAATTTTTTTTTTTTTTTTTGAAGAGGAGTTTTCCATGAAGGTTAGCGTGCCTAATAATAAATCACTGTCAGGTGATTATCTGTCTGATGTGAACTGTTTCCTTTTGCCAGCTTACCGGAACGCAAGATCTCTTCTGCCTTGAGGAGATTCAGTATCAAGAATTGACATTTTAATTATGAATCCGAACAACATGGGTTGCTTAAACTAGAGAGAGGCCTTTTTGGTGCGATCGCTTTCTTCCCACCCCAATTTTATGTACTGACGATTAGGGTGGTGACCTTTTGTAGCTTAGTTTTCATTATTTGACCTGACAAAATTCACGTCTGTTAGTTCTTTAAATCGTAGACAGCAAACCGAAGGATGACCAAGTTTAGTAACTCTAATTCCAACGCGCGCCTTTGACTTAATTTGAATTTTTTTCATGCGTCGGTTCCACCAAAAGTGCTCGTTATCTTGATACAGAAAACACTACGGTTGCATTATGGGGGGGGGGGGTGACAGATGCCAAGAACTTACCGCAGTTGTTTTTTAATTAATAAGAAAAAAAAAAAGATGACGTTCATCCGGGCTAAGATTTTGATCCTCCACATAACCGTTAAAAGCAACACAACGCTTTGAAAGCAGGGTATTTGCAAAACCTTCGCGAAAGACGCTAATGGGATTCCCATGACCTAATAGATGTAAGGCTTTAACTGTAACCGTAAACCCAGCGAAAGCTCTGGGCCTGAAAGGATGGACCACTATAGCCAGTTTTTATGGGTTTAATTCCCCCGGCAAATCCCAGTTTCTGTGTGTTAAAGCTCACCGAGAGCAAAGTCACACAACACATTTTCAGGAGAATAACGCAAGGGAAGCCAGCACGCCCTGGAAGGAGAGGGCAGAAAGACCACCGCCAGCCACGACCCTCTCTCTCTCGGGCACCATCAGCGAACATCAAAAGCACAAAACGGAGCGACGCTCTCAGGGCATGAGATACACGCGGTCCTGTTTATAACACAGAGCATCAGACGAGTCCTGCTATTTCCCTCTAATTCGTGTCCCACCCCAGGTTCGGTAAAACACAGCCCTCAGCCTCGACCCATAACTGCGCCACTGTTTACAGAGGCTCTTCATTATGTACTTGTTTGCTGACCTGATCCAGATCCGCAACTGGGAAAAGTCTCCGAAAAGGCTGCCTCCGAATCAACGGATGGAGCAAAGTCACTAAAAAAAATAACCTGCAGGCTCTATGCTCTACGTGTGTGTTTAGAAGTTGTTCTGTTTTATCCCGGGGATCTCCAGGTACATCACCGTCGCAGGGTGCGTGGAGATTTGTGATTAAAGCAGACAGTCTCTGTTTAACTTGCGATGAAAAGGATTTGAGTCATTGCGGCAAACGATTACATGTGTGCTTCACAGGAGATGCAGCCGACCTCTCCTATCCCACACCTATAAAGACTAGTCGCCCAGGGTTTATACGTGGAGGGCACACAGATGTAAAAAATATCAGCATCAAGGATGCCTACCTTGTTTCTAAAAGGTCTTATCTGTGTCTCGTCTTGCCTGTTTCTGGATTTTTTTTTAAAAAAAATTCAGTGTTACAAGTTGTGGTATGGGCTTTTAGGCCTAATTCCACCTTCCAGGTGAAATTTATTTTACAGAGGGGCGATTGGACATCATATCCATGTGATAACCAAATCCAGGGAGGCACAATTTGGCTGTAAAAGGGCTTTATGGTGTGTGTCTACACACACAGTCGCTGACTGTCCTACAGGGACTTTCCGTGGAACCAACAGAAAGTACAGGATTGCCCAGGTCTTGGCCTGACTATTCCAAACACGTCTTTGCAAACCACGGCTAGCTCTTCGCTTTATCAATCAATGTAAATATGACTAAATTAATTTATGTCGTGCCCTCCGTGCCACAAACATAAAAACCTCAGAGGGTCTTTTGGTTTGCAAATGCCACGGGTACACCTTGAGGTGCAAGCACGGTCAACAGGTTTAATAAAAATTGCTTCAGCTTTTGTTTCGTGTTGTGTTGCTATCCCTACATTTAGATAGTCTAAATTCCCTTTATGTACTCAAAATTGTTTTTTAAAATAAATATCTTTGGGTTTATTTTCTACAAAAAGCTACACCTTTTTCAATCTATTTATGAAGAATACCCTTTATCATCACTATTGGTCTTAGTTCCTCCAGAGAATGAAACCCAGATTAGAGGAATGTTTTTGGTGTTACCATGGTTGTTTTTTAGTTATTTAGTTTAGTTTAGTTTAGCTTAGCTTAGTTTAGTTTAGCAGGCACCTAAAACTAATTCCGCTTACAACACAGCGCGACAGATTCCGGAAATAAGTCCCCCAAAGGGAGATCCTTTCAAGTCAAGTTCAGTGACTAGGATTTTTTGCGGAGAGCCTCCGGATACCGCTTTATACTTGAAAAAATCCCCAGTGAAGGCAGGAGACTGGCTTTGGGGGCGAGAAGCGGCCCCACTTCCTGAAATAATGTTTTGGGCGCTGACCCAGGTCAAGAGCTGGAACTTTCTGAGAACCCGGCGGCGCTGGGAAGGAGGGAGCGCATTGCGCGTGGGGCTCAGGCGACCCGCTCGCTCCTGGGGCGCACGGCCTTCCCCTGTTTTCCAACCCCGTGTTCCAACACCTTGACCAGCCCGGCCCGGGCTGCAGCCTGCAGCCGCCGGAGCCATTTGCCCGCCGCCGCTGCTAATTCGAGTCCCTCTCGCCCTCGGGTTTGCAGGACAGAGGGAGGGAAAGCGCCCCGACACCAGAGAGGGAGCGCACCCCCTCCACCACCCCAACCCCCCAGCGGGGCGCCTTACCCGTACAGGAGTGCAGGGGCTTGGGCCGCACGACCAGCGAGGGGCACACGGAGTAGAGGGAGAGCTTCTCGAAGTAGTCGCAGGTCTCCTTGGAGAGGATCTCGTCGATCATGAAAGTCTTGTAGCGCCGCCTGGCTGCTTTGAGCTGGCCCGGCGAGGTGAGCCGCAGCTCCGCGTGGCAGTGCATGGTGAGAGCCGGGGCCGCGGGGCCGGCGCCTCGGCAGCCGTGGGGAGGCGGCGGGAGCCCTGGCGGGGCGCGGAGGGGCGAGAGAGGGCACCGGGGCGCGCCGGCCGCGCGTCTACACCCACCCGCACGCCCGCATCTTCGCCGCGCCTTTTGGGGACGCCGCGGCTGTCAATCAGCGCGCGCTTCCTGCACGGCCCGGTGCGGAGTCGCGCCCAGGGGGGCGTCGGCGGCGCGGCCGGGGGCCCGCCTGTGCCAATGCGGCGGGAGCCTGCGCGCCGCGTGCCCGGGGCCCTCCTCGCCTCCTCCCGCCGGCCCTGCTCTCTCGCTCTCCTGCCTGCCTGTCTATTTTAAGACACTCGCTGGGCCTCTCCTCCCCGCCCCTCTGCTGAAACAGCCTCCAGGTGTGTGTGTGTCTGTGTGTGTGTGTGTGTGCGCGTGTGTGTGCCAGTGCAGGGTGCGCGCTCGAGGGTGCGCGCGGTGCGGGGAGCGCGCACGGCCCCGCCCGCCGGCCTGGCCTGCGCGGGCCGCGGCCCCCCGCGCGCCCCAGCGCACCGCCTTCGCGCGCGTCTTCTTAGCGCGCACCTCGCTCCCCGCGCGGCCCCGCTCCCCCTGCCTGCAAACCCGGGACGGGCGGGTGTCGTTCTCTTCCCGGGAAGAAGAAGCCGCGTTCTGGCCGAGGCTCCGGAGCCGGGTTCCCCCGGGACCAGGGTGCCCTTCTCCTTCCGGGCTGGGACCCCGCCGGCCCGGTCCCCGCGGATGGCGGCCGCTCCTCCGAGCCGGGGTGTTTGTTTGCGCCGATTGCAAACTTGACTGCCCCACGGAGATCCCCAACCACGGATGACATTTGCACTTATCCGTTATCCCAGTATTAAAAAAAAAAGTAACCCACAAAAGTGTGTATCCCTTTTTATTGGGCAACTATGTATAAACTTTTTTGATGTATAAACTTTTCCGGGCGCCGGCGCCGGCGTGCCCTTCGCGAAAGGCAGCGTGTTCGCCGCCTCTCGGACCAGGGACGCTCCTGGCAAAGAAGCGACTCTCGTCCCCCTTCCCCGCGCCGCGCCGCAGGGCTCCGGGGGCCGCAGGGACGCGCGCTCCTGAAGCCGCCGGCCTTCGTCCGCCCGGGCGCCTACGGTGGTCTCAGTGCGTTCCCAGCCGAGTCTGGGGGAACTTTTGTTTTCCGTTGTGATCTCGGGGCGAGGGGGGACCCCCCCCCCGCCCAGCCTTCTCGCCAGGGGGGCTCACACTGCCCGGGTCCGGCCTCTGCGCGGGGCCGAACGCGGAAACCACCCCGGGGACGCCGGGTTCCCACGGGGAGTCTCCAAACCGGTGCGCGCGGGGCTGAGAGGAGATCGAGGATGAAAGGTGCGGGTCGCCTTCTTCTCCGAGTTTGGGAGCCGGTGACGTGTCCTCACTGGAAACCTGGAAGCGGCCTGAGTGGTGGCGGGGTCTCCCTGGAGCGAGTCGCCGCGGAAGCAGGGCGACCCAGATGGGGAACTCATCTCTGAGCCCCGGGAGAGAATAGACCGTAAGAAACCCCACCGGAGCCGAGCGCCAGACCCGGCACCGCGAAGAAACTTCATTCCCGGGGCGTCCGTGCGCCCGTCCGCCCGCTCCTCTCCATTTACACGCGTTTTCCTCTGTCTCCTCCTAACTCAGTCCCGGCAGAGGCGGCCTCAGGTGTCCGGCGGTGGCGCGCGTCCCGCGGAAGGTCCCCGCCGCTCTCTCGCGGCTGTGCGCGCCCGGTTCTGGCGGCCGTGGATCCGCTACCCCGCGCGGGGCGGAGCGGCTGCCGCACCTGAACCGGCCCAGCATCGCCGTCCGGCGCCGAGACGCAGGGGTTCCCGGGGCGAAGGAGGAACAGGGACCGGAGGGGTCCCGGGGGCGCGGCGTTGCGGCCGCGGAGAGGATGGGGTGGGGAGTTGGGTTTGACCCTTGGAAAGTGAGGGCTTGTCGGCAGCCGCGGAGAAATGAGTGTTTGGCAGAATTTGAGCGCAGTGTGCGGCGGGGAGGGACCCCACCGACAGCGCGGACTGCGGGGCTGACGGAGCGCTCGTGGGCCAGCGCCTGGGCGACTGAGTCTCCGTTCCACCTGGCGGCTCCGTGGAGGCGCGGAGCGTGGCTCTCTCGGACTCCTTTCCCCAGGCCTTGTCGTGCGCTCCCGGAATGCGCGCGCTCCAAATTAATCTCGGGGCCCTCCAGTCTTCTCATTCCCCCTTTTTCTTAACTCGTTTCTCACCCCCCTCACTATGCTACCCCTGAGGTCTCTTCCCCTTCCTTTCGCCGCTCCCTTCTCTCCCAGGTTCCCTCCCCTTCCCCCACGACTTGCGGCACTTTCGTTCTTCTCTCTCCAACTTCCCCAGTCGCTTCTCTCTTCTGCCCTGGCTTCCCTTCTTCTCCCCACCTCACACCCCCGTTTCTCCTGCCCGCTCTTCCCCTCTCTTCCTTTTCTCGCTCTGCCTCGTCTTCCTCTCCTTCTTTCCACCCTTCCAACCCGGAGCCAGAGCTGCGCTAGCTCCGGGGGCCCCCCGCGCCGATGGAGGCGCGCAGCTCACAGCGGGGACCTCGCGCGCGGAGGCTCCAGCGGCTGGGCCCCGGACGTCTCCCTACTCCACTCCGGGCGCAAAATGCTCCCCTGTTCCCCCGCAGACTGGTCCTCTGATTTGAAATCTGCCGTGTTTTAAGTCGCGAAAGAAGTAAGTCATTTCGACTCAACAAATCCTTTGGATTCCCATCTTTTCCATTTTCTGCTACGGAGACCGACTCTGTCAGAGGAGGAAGTGAGGACGGAAGTCCTCAGGTGCAGCGGGGAGAGAGGGTCCGGATCTCAGAGTGTGGAGCCTCCCGCTCTCTGTCCTTTACCGTCGAAGCTAAGCCTCAGTGTTTTTATTTTATTTCATTTCATTTCATTTCATTTCATTTCATTTCATTTCATTTCATTTCATTTCATTTCATTTCATGTAAGTGGTCATCCTAACACCCACTTCTCCTTTTCCATACGGGAAAGCTGCCTCACCCCAACCCCTCCCTGCTCCTCGCCCCGAAAAACTCTCCTTCAAGACCCACCTCCAATGTCACCCCCTGGGTGAAACATTTGCTCGCTTCCTCACTCCCCAAGGTGCTCCCCGCCTCCGTCTTCTTCGTGCTCCCCTTTGCTGTCTCTGGCATGTCGATGCCCCCCCACTGGATAAGGAACCCCGAGGGTCGAGGGTCGATCTCCGTGTTATTATTCATCTGACAGAGGCATCAATACCAGCCAGCGTGTGCCTGAAAACTAGGTGTCGTGAATTGACGAAGGCGTGAAAGGCGGGATAATGATCTAATTCCAGGGACCCAAACGCAGGATGGGACTGGAGATCTGAACTGGTGGCACTGAATTTCTTTCCCCTCCCATGCGTCTCTCCTCCTTCTCCTTCCTTGATGTTTTGGTGGTTTAGCGATAGCATCTAGCGAAGAGTCCCCATCTGGCCCCCACCTCTCTCTCTTTTTGATCCCTCTCTCTCCTGCTCTCAGACTGTGGGGGTGGGGGGTGAGGGTAGCACACCCCAGCTGTCAATCACGACCTGGGGCTTTGGTCAGGAAGAGTCGGGGCTTTAGTTTCCAACATTAATGAAGTGGCGGGAACAGCAAACATCTGCCGAAGAGACTCAAACCTTTCCAGCTGCTGGAGGATCCACAGACACTTCCCAGCCTCCTGCGGCCCTACCCGGGCAGTGATCGTCCCTGTGTCGGGGGAGGGAACCCCCAGAGAGGGACCGTCCCATTTGCACCCAGCTGCTGAGGCGGGCATGGAGGGGAAAGGAAATTCACATCCTCCAGGAGGTTTCAGGAGGTTAAGACCCCGCCCCCATCCTCTCCCCAACCTGGCACCTGTTTCCCGGAAGGAAGGAAGGCTCAGCCGGAAAGATGGGTGCAAGAACACCTTTGCAAAGTTAGCAGGCTCCTGGGGGACTGGAAGCCAAAGAATGCATGTTCCCCATTTCAGCACACATGCAGTCTCACCCCTCAACCGGAGCATGAAACGTAATAAAGCAAAATGGTCTTTAAGAGTCCTAGAGGGGCATTTAAATGGCAACTAGGATCGACTCGACCCCTAGAAGAACTCGGCCGGTTTTTAGTGTGACTGTCCTTTTAAGACCTTGCCCATGTAAGATATTCCGAAGCAGCCGGGACATGTCTTAAAAAGACACTCATTCATTCCCAACCACCTTCTCCTCTCCCAAGCAGGGGCGGGGAAGGGGGAGGGACAAAAGCACTTCTTAAGGTTCCAGTCGAGTGTCCTTAATCACTTGCTTTCCCGTCGTCGCTACTTTTTGAAATAGTTTCAGACATGTAAAAGCAACATGTAAGCTAATAGTCCCCAGGGTCCCAGGACCATGCCAACCGAAGCTGCCGTCTGCAGGGCCCGGGTGAGGATGCCTTGCAGAACAAGGAGCTAAAGGAGGGAGACAAGGAGCACAGCTCATTTTGTTTTGTTTTGTTTTGTTTTGTTTTTAATGATGATGTTCCTTTAAAGAAACAGCCCTCATCCGCAGCAAAGCATCCTTTCAGGAGCGGGCACCCAGGCGGTCTGCTGGACCATCGGGCTGAGAAAGGACTGGGGAAGTCCTATTTTTTTTTTCAGGAGGAGAAGGTTAAACTGGGGTGGGGGGAGAGACCATGGCTCCAAATACAGAGGGTCAAACATGTACAGGGAGAGTAAACATAGCCAATCAATCGCTTAAATCCTTCAGACATTGTTAATGCTCGGCACACAGATGAACATGGTTTGTTTTGCTCACCATTTCCCTTTTCAAATAGTGCTGATTTTTAGTTTGATTTTTAGTTTTAGAACGAGCGGTTGGTGGGTCCGCCATTCCCATCGTCCCCCGCCACCAAGGACCAGAAGGGCCTGCTTCAGCCAGCGCAGAGCAAGACCGGCAGAGCCAGTCTGCCTTCTGAGCACGGAGAGGAAGAGGCAGAAAGCTTTCAGGATTTCAGAAATCCGCTGGCGTGGGTGTTATTCTGCTAATTCAGAATAACCCAACAGCCCCATTTCTGCCAATAGCCCGTGTGCCTCAATTCTCCCAAAGCCCGGAACATAAAATTTCATCTCCTCGATGGCGGTGAAAATAGATACGGAGTTTGGAGTAACATTGGTTTTGACTTTCCCCCGCCCCACACGTGATCCCTTTACTCATGAAAAACTGCAACAAGGGAGAAAAGCACTCAAATGCGCAGTGGGTGAGTGCAAGACCTTCTGAGTTAGACACATCTCAAATGACAAATCCCCTCAGCCATTTCCCGGACCTGCAGTCTGCAGCCATAACACGTGGGTGCTGAGGGCCAGCCAGAGAAGTCGGCGTGCAGGGCACTCACTCCTCCCTGGCCAGTCTCCCACCACCTTGACTTTGAGTTCAATGAAAAAGCAAATATATATATATATATATATATATATATATATATATATATATTTAAATCACAAAAGCAATTTGATATATATATATATTTAAATCAAAAAACAAAAACTGCATTTGAAAAGGCATCCGTGCCTCTGCTGTTTCAGACGCGTTAGGGATTAGTTTTTGCTCGATGCTTAACACCCAGGATCAACCAAGAAATAAAGAGTGGGAGGGGCGGGCCTAGGGAGTGGGGGGGACTGTCATTAACGAAAGGAAATGGCCCTGGCCACCAAGGGGTCCCTAAGTGCTACCGAACATCTGGCACCCAGGACCACAGGCTCAGCACATCTGCAGGTGTCAATCATCCTAAGCAGCACTTTTTAAAGAGACTGGCTCATTTATAGTTGTCACGTGTTTTGTTTTGTTTTTTACTGTCTGCAAAAGAAATGACATGATCCTGCACCCACGGGTGACTGTCCCAGCCAGATTATTTCATAAAGTGTTCTTTTATTCTCTCCCTGGCCTCCAGCAGGCCCGGCCCAGGTTTTTCTGTGACTTCCCTGCAGTTTTCCCTGACAGGAGGCCAGTCAGCAACCCACAGGAGGTAGGATTTCAAAGAGAAGAAGCAGTTGGTGGGTCTGCCATTCCCATCCCCCGTCACTGAGGACCAGAAGGGCCTGCTTCAGCCAGCGCAGAGCAAGACTGGCGGAGCCAGTCCGCCTTCTGAGCGAACACAGAGAGAAAAAGCCAGAAAGCTTTCAGGATTTCAGAAATCCGCTGGCGTGATGGTTATTCTGCTAATGCAGAACAGCGTTTTACCCAGAACAGGGGTGCAGTATGCCCATCAGAGGAGGTAATGGTGCCTGCTCTCCAGGCTGTGAAGAGGAAGTTTGTACTGACTCCTGGGCACAGGTGCTAAGCACCTACTTAGGTCAAAGCGGAGAGGGTGCGTTTACTTATGCCTGGGTCCGTGGTCTGTATGCTTGTTTTGTTTTAGAAACGAGAAGGAAAGAAAATACAAATAGAAGAAAAGGGAGGAGCAGGAGAGGAGAGAAATCTGGAAATTTTCTTTACTACACTAATTCAGGAGAAATCCTTGATCTTCGAGGGAGGAAAGAGAAAATAGAGCCAAATGAATTGTCTAGCCCGAATTCCCAGACTAGGTCCGTGGTGGGTAAACTGCGGCTCTCAAGCCACATGAGGCTCTTTGGCCCCTTGAGTGTGGCTCTTCCACAAAATACCACAGCCTGGGAGAGTGTATTTTGAAGAAGTGGCATTAGAAGTTTAAGTTTTAAAAAATTTGGCTCTCCAAAGAAATTTCAATCGTTGTGCTGTTGGTATTTGGCTCTGTGGACTGATGAGTTTGCTGACCTTTGGCCCAGGTTAACAGGCTTTCTTTCATGCATGGGATGACATGTAGACTTTTTTTTATGACATAAAGCCACAATTTGAAGTGTTTCTTATGATGATGGGATTTGAAGGCAAAGTGGATCTCTGTGAGCTATTGATAATGACTTTTTAAAAATCAACAATAGGGGTTATCACATAGCCAATATTCTCTGGGCAACATGGGAGAACTGAAAAATACTATGGAAAATCCTGGCATTCGCATTCGCATATAAAATGCTCAAACACTCAGGAAATGCAAATGTATCATTTGCTGGGTCATCAGAGTGGAATAAAAGTTGGCTTTAAAGTGGTTCATTTGGCAGGGTTTTTGTTTGTTTGTTTTTTCCCCCCAGAAATACTTCATTTCACTTTGAGCAGAAGCCTCAGAGGCCAACTTTCTGGGTCTTCAAAGCGGGAGCTCTCCTTGCTCACTTTCACAAGTTACAGGGATGCTCCGATCTAAAGAGGCTGCAAATTACCAAAGCAAATGAACGAGAGGGTGCCCGTCTCTGTGCGTTTCAGGGACAGGAGCCAGCCCGCCCTTTTAACGGGGATCTGAAGGCCTCACCGGGACAGAGAATCCGCAGTTCCGTTGCCAGTCCACATTCTGATACGTGTGTGCTGAAGTCAATGAGGGAGGCTCTTACATTCTGCCTACGTGCGCTACCAAAACACCTGGCCGTTTCCATCAGTTCAATCAGGATCCCGGCCAAGGCAGGGCGGGAAATGAGCCCAATCAGGCCTTTGTGAAGGCAGAACAATGGGCTGTTTTCTCAGCAGAGAGAGCGAGTGGGTGTAGCGCAACAGGTTTTTGGGTTTTCTCCTCCGACACCAGAACACACAGTTCATAGTTCCTGGAGGAGGTTAGGATTTGTACCGGTCCGTGTTTGGAAGGTGTAGTGACAGATCTTCGGGACAGAACGTCACAGATACGAAGATGACCTCGCCAGAGCCAGTCTCGAAGACATTGCTGTGTTCCTTTGAACTCGGTGCCCTCAAGGTTGGGGCTATGCCAGAAGTAAGCTGGGCTGGGGCCTGCTAAGTGCTAAAAAATAAAATGAGCAGCTCCCTCGATCACACATCAGTGTTTATTCCCCTCTAACGTATGGGCATTCCTGTGCCCGTGTGTCTTCACCTGAAGGACATCTAACACGGGATTGGAATGACCGGATGTTGGGGAACACAGCTTTTCATCTGAGCCACCACCACTGCGCCAAATTGCTTCTCTATGGAATCAAAATAATACTGTCTTTTCATTTCTTTGGTCTCTTAGATGGCATCACCTATGGGTACGTGGACTTTCAAATCATTATCTTTAGAGGCCACATCGAGACAGCCCCACAAACGCATGCTCAGAGGAGGGGATGAGAGTTTCAGGATCCCAGCCCCACGTTCTGCTCGTGTTACCTCATTTTCCCTTGGCATTAACATGCTCACTCAGGAGCTAAAAACCCTCTGCTCTGAAATGTTCGAAACCCACGGTGAAACCTCTATTAAAATGCAGCTCTCCCTTGAAGGAACTCACTGGAGGAAGAAAAACATTTT
>PVJN01019868.1:0-36710 GCA_004026805.1 Lasiurus borealis
AAAAAAAAAAAAAAAAAAAAAAAAAAAAAAAAAAAAAGCCTAGGGCCAGATGGCTACACAGGGGAGTTTTACCAAACATTTAAGGAAGAACTAAAACCTATCCTCCTCAGACTATTCAAAAACATTCAAAAGGAAGGAACACTTCCAAACTCATTCTATGAAGCCAGCATCACCCTAATACCAAAAGCAGATAAAGACAACACAATGAAAGAGAATTACAGGGCCACTAACCCTCATGAACATAGATGCCAAAATCCTAAACAAAATTCCAGCAAATTGGATCCAGCAGTACATCAGAAAGATCATACACCATGACCAAGTAGGATTTATTCCAGGTACGCAAGGATGATACAATATCCGCAAATCAATAAATGTTATATAGCACATAAACAAATTGAGAGATAAAAATCACACAGTCATATCAATTGATGCAGGAAAAGCATTTGACAAAATCCAACATCCTTTCTTGATAAAAACTCTGAGCAAGGTGGGAATAGAAGGATCATACCTCAACATCATAAAAGCCATATATGATAAACCCACAGCTGACATCATACTCAATGGGCAAAAACTAAAACCATTTCCCCTAAGAACAGAAACAAGACAGGGATGCCCACTCTCATCACTCCTGTTCGACATAATACTGGAACTATTAGCCCTTGCCATTAGACAAGAAGCATCCAAATTGGAAAAGAAGAAGTAAAATTGTCCTTATTTTCAGATGACATAATAGTGTACATAAAAAGCCCCAAGACTTCATCCAAAAACTGATAGACTTAATAAGTGAATTTGGCAATGTAGCAGGATACAAAATTTATGCCAAGAAATCTATGGCATTTCTATACACCAATAGTGAACTTACGGAATGAGACTAAAAAAGCAATCCCATTTACCATCGCACCAAAAAAAATTAAGATATGTAGAAATAAACTTAAATAAGAAGGTAAAAGACCTATATAGGAAAAACTACAGGACACTGAAAAAAGAGATAGAGGAAGATGTAAAGAGATGGAAAAACATACCATGTTCATAGATTGGGAGAATCAACATTAAAATCTCCACACTACCCAAAGCAATCTATTGATTCAATGGACTCCCCATTAAAATACCAATGGCTTACTTCTTAGACCTAAAAAGAACTCTCCAAAAATTCATCTGGAATTAAAAAACGACCCCGAATAGCCACAGCAATCTTGAGAAACAAGAATAAAATAGGTGGGATCTCAGTACAAGATTTCAAGCTGTATTACAAAGCCACTGTTCTCAAAACACCCTGGTATTGGCATAAGAACTGACATATGGACCAATGGAATAGAATAGAAAGTCCAGAAATCAACCCAAACCACTGTGCTCAATTAGTATTTGACAAAGGAGGCATGAACATACAATGGAGTCAAGACAGTCTTTTCAATAAATGGTGTTGGGAAAATTGGCCATATATATGCAAAAAAATGAAACTAGACCACCAATGTATACCATACACAAAAATAAACTCCAAATGGATACAGAATTTAAACACAAGATGGAAAACCATAAAAATACTAGAGGAATCCACAGGCAACAAAATCTCAGACATATGCCGAAGGAACTTCTTCACCGATACTGTGCCTACAGCAATGGAAGCTAAAGAGAAAATAAACAAATGGGACTACATAAAAATAAAAGGCTTTTGCACAACAAAAGAAACCAACAAAACAATAAGAAAGCTGACAGTGTGGGAGAGAATATTTGGAAATGTTATCACTGATAAAGGTTTAATCTCCAACATCTATAACTTAATAAAAGGAAGATAAATGATCCAATTAAAAAAAAAAATGGGCAACGGACCTAAATAGAGACTTTTCGAAAAAAGGCAGAAGTAAGGCCAAGAAACACATGAAAACATGCTCAAAGTCACAAATTATCCAAGAGATGCAAATCATAAATGACAATGCGATACCATTTCACACCTGTCAGAATGGCAATCATCAACAAATTAACAAATGACAAGTGTTGGCGAGGTTGTGGAGAAAAAGGAACCCTCGTGCACTGCTGGTGGGAATGCAGATTGCTGCAGCCATTGTTGAAAACAGTATGGAGTTTCCTCAAAAAACTAAAAATGAAACTCCCATTGACCCAGTAATCCCACTTTTAGGAATATATCCCAAGAAACTAGCAACACCAATCAGAAAGGATATATGCACCCCTATGTTCATAGCAGCACAATTCACCATAGCTAAGATTTGTAATAGTCTAAATGCCTATCAACAGATGAGTGGATTAGAAAACTGTGGTACACAATGGAATACTACGCTGCTATAAAAAAGAAGGCTTTCTTACCATTTGCAGCAGTATGGATGGACCTGGAGAGCATTATGTTAAGTGAAATAAACCAGGCAATGAAAGAAAAATACCACATGATCTCACTCATTTATAAATAATAAAGAACATTATAACCTGATGAATAATAGATACAGAGGCAGTAACACCAGACAGACTGTCAAATTACAGCGGGAAGGCTGGGAAGTATTGGGGAGGGAGGGAAAGAGATCAACCAAAGGACTTGTATGCATACATACAAGCACACTAATATACATAAAACACTGGGTAGGTGGGATGAGGGCATGTGACGGGGGTCAGGGGAGGCTAGTGGAAGGTCAATGTGGGGAAAAATGGGAATATATGTACTAATATATGTAATACTTTAAACAATACAAAATTTTTTAAAAAGAAGGAAATTCTGACATATGCTAGAACATGGATGAGACTTGTGGAAGTTATGTTAAGTGAAATAAATTCACCACAAAAAGACAAATTCTGTATAATTCTCCTTATAGGAGGTACTCAGAACAGTCAAAATCATAGAGACAGGCAGTGGATTGGAGGTTACTAGGAGCTGGGAGACGGAAAGTTGGAATTATTGTTTAATGGGTATAGAGTTTCAGGTGTATGAGATAAAAATAGCTATGGAGATGGATGATGGTCTTGGTTGTACAACATTACACGCAGTACACTTTAAAATTAAGATGGTACATTTTAGATAATGTGTATTTTACCACAATAAAAAATGGAAAATACTAGTTTAGAAAACAATCTAAAGTATTTAGTTCAATATACAGTAAAACAACAACTACAACAGTATTTAGTTCAATATACAGTAAAACAACAACTACAACAAACAATAAAAATAATGTTTGACCATATAGCTAGGGATTGTGACTCAGTCACATTGACAAATAAAATTAACCATGATAAGTTCACCACATCTCAACTAGACACTCATGTGCAACTTCTTAAACTACACCTAATTTCAAAATTAGGACCATAACAACCAGGTCATACTTTTACCTAACATGGTACAACTATCCTGCGTACAACCAAAAATGCTCTAACTCTTTCCCTAGAAGAGGATGCAAAGTTCTTTGGTGATGTTTACTCTTCTTGATATCACATAACTTAAAGTGATGTAAAGTGAACACACTTAAATACTATGACAGAAAGTTGTTACATCTTATGTTACATGATAAGTGGGTAAAAGAGAGAAGAAAACAAAGATATTTGCTTGGGCCAAAACAGGTTTAGTTCAGTGGATAGAGCGTCGGTCTGTGGACTGAAAGGTCCCAGGTTCGATCCTGGTTGTGGGCACATCCCCAGTAGGGGGGCGTGCAGAAGGCGGCTGATCGATGTCTCTCTCTCATCAATGTTTCTAACTCTCTATCCTTCTCCCTCCCTCTCTGTGAAAAATCAATAAAATATATTTTTTAAAAAGATATTTGCTTAGTATATACATATCAAAATATACACACAACTATACATATAAACATATTCATAGAAAAAAAAGTACTCATGACAATTACAGTCTTTTTTTAAAAAAATATTTTATAGATTTCAGAGAGGAAGAGAGAGAGAGAGAGAGAGAGAGAGAAACATCAATGATGAGAGAGAATCATTGATCAGCTGCCTCCTGCACTTGGGCATGTGCCCTGACCAGGAATTGAACCATGACCTCCTGGTTCATAAGTTGACACTCAACCACTGAGCCACACTGGCAAAGCATACAGTCCTTGTTTCTGTAGTTGGTCATGTGGTTGTAGCTGATAGTTATAACTATCTTCCTCCACAACCCATTCCATATTCCCTTTGCCTTCAGGAAACACTTCAGCTACTCAAGTTTCTTTAACTAGTGGAGTTATCCAAACCTTCATTCCTGAATGATCTGAGCCATTAGTACAGTATATCTGTCTGGATGGAGCTCTAGTTTTTAATTGACTTTAATCTCAGGGTGTAGTAATGCTAAGAAATGCCCTAAGAGATTTACTATATTCTAGATACGCTCTTTCTTACCTCCACTGTGGAGTAGCAAATTTCTTCTTGTTAATAAGGACCAATCCCCTCACACTAACTGTCTTTTTTTTTGCCTGTTAATTCATAGTCATGAGAAGCCCAGAGTGACTACGCAGCGGTCTAAACTTCGAGTTCAGTTGAATTGTGTCCCCTAGTGTCCTTCCTTTATAACTAAGACTTCTAGGCCAGCAGATTATAAGACTGGGAGACACAGAGAGCAAAATTTTTGCTAGTGAGTCACGAAGGGCAATAGTAAGTGGTCACTCTCATTTTCATCCATATTAATGATTTCTGGACTCAATAATATTGGTTATGGGAGAAAAGGTAGCATATAGTGGATGCTGATTCAGAGCACATACAGCCTCCTGGAGAGACCTTTACTTCAGTGCTGGGAAGTATCGCCACCTACCTGGTGCTGTAACTGAGTCTTTAAAAAACTATTTCAATACTATATAAAAATAGCTGCTTCGGGATAGAGAAATGGTAAAACAAAACAAAACAGTGAATTCCATTATCCTATGCTCATTGTTGCACTTTATTAGCTGTGAAGTGAGTTTCTTGATCAGAAGTAATGCTGTGTGATATTCCAGGATGATGAAAAAGGCATTCTGTAAGTCTATGGTTGGTAGTTTCAGCAGGGAAAGCTAATCTGCTTCTAGAGTAAATGTCTATTCCAGTAAGAACAAAACCCTGTCCCTTCCATGATGGAAGTGGTCCCGTGTAATCAATCTGCCACCAGGTAGCTAGCTGATCACCCTGGGGGAATGTGCCATAGACTGGCGCTGGTCTCTGCTGTTGGCAGTTTGGGCACTCAGCCGGGCTGCTCTCAGGTTTGCGTCGGTGAATGGGAGTCCATTTTGCTGAGCCCATGTATAACTTTCATCTTGCCACTATGGTCACTATATTCACGGTCCCATTGAACGATAACCAAGATTGCTGAGGAAGGAGGCTGGCTGGTATCCACAGAACAGGTTTGTCATCCTATCAACTTGATTATTAAAATCCTCCTCTATTTGGTGAATATTCACATGAAATGCAAATATATTCACTTTTTTTTTTTTTACCCATTCAGAGAGGTCTATCCACATACATGTTCCTCCAGACTTCATCATCACTAAATTTCAAATCATGTTCCTTCAAAGTCCCTGGCCACCCTGTCACAGGCCATGAATTGGTATATACTGCTAATCACATTTCTCCTTCCAAGAAAAATGAACAGCCAGGTGTACTGCTGAAAATTCTGCCCACTGGGAGGATATTTCTCTTCACCACAGTCTTTCAGGAATGTCCCAGAAAGGGGCAGTAGTACTACAGCTGTTCATTTTCAGGTGATAAACCACATATCATATAGAACTATCTATACATCAATCAGTGTTCTTCCTCTGTCAACTGATCATAGGGAACTCCCCATGAGACCAGGGTTACTCTATCTTGGAGAGCAGGGCCCATCAAAATAGGAACTTTTTCTTGCGGGCTGGTTTGCCTTGATCGTTGAGGATAATTATAGGGCCAATGAAACAATTTGACTTGTTACATTTCTGCACATACAAGAAACCTAAAGTAAAGGAGACAGAACCCTAAGGCTCCTCTGGGGAAATCAGAATTCCTCCCTCATAAATTGTTACTACCAGCAGGAGTCAAGGTAACCGGATTAATTCCAGGAAGGAATGCAGTTTTAATGGAACAGTTGGTATCTCTTTCTGGTGCAAAATAAAATTGTTCTGGTACACACACAAAACAAATTGACGGGAACTTGATAAACGAATTCTTCCGGGAAGCGACAGAAACGCGTTTAAGTAATATTGGGTCTTCTGCGCGGCCGTAGATCTCCGCTAAGTGCGCCTGCGTAGAAGAGGAGCGGCGTCGGGCCGGGCAATCTGTGGTGAAAGCTGCGGTAGCGACCCACTAACCTCGCCATGAAGACTCGCTTTAGCACCATTGATCTCCGTGCGGTACTCGCGGAACTGAATGCCAGGTAATGTACGAAAGGGGACGGGACTAGTGCGGGGAGTGCAGGAGGCAGAGGGGCCCCACGGTTTAAAACAAGGCCAGCCCTAGGTTTCCCCTTCCTCCAGGCTATTCTGTGGACCTGGCTAGGCCTACGTGTGCGAGCGCTTGCCCTTTCCCCGGGCCCGCCGAGTACCTGGGGAATCCTAGCGCCCTCGCGGATGGTTTGGCTGGCCGGCCGGCGCTCTCGCTTCGTCGGCCTCAGTCGTCTAGCTTTGACAGCGAACATTTAGTAAAACACGGAGACGCCAGGTGGATGCCAAGACGCCAGAGTAAGTCCTTTGCTTCAGAGGTTTCCAGACTGGAGGCCCGTTTTCTTTGACACTTTTCTCCCCAAACAGAGGCAGCCTCGCCGTTAGCTGGAGGTGACAGATCTGGATCTAGTCTGATTTTTTATTACTCAGCTGTGAGAGCTTTATCATATTTTACAGGGCCTTGTTCACCCCCCCTCCTTTTTTTTTTTTTTTTTCTTGCAGTAAATTAAGTGGACTAGACTGCCTTTCCTAAAAAACATTGGGTCATTTCAAAGTCACAAGGCATTGTATGGTGTTCTCAGGGCTGATGGACCACTTTTGTTCTTAAATAGTTACTTAAGTTTTTAACTGAAAGCATGGTGGCCTTCAGACTATGCTCCTTAGTTGACTCTATATCTTTAGGGTCAAAGATCCTGAAGTCCCATCTTTCATAGGCTCTGCTTCTGCCTGCAGCATTAAATTATGTGAAGGTTTATGCTTCAGATGGTAGTGTAATTTGTTACATGTTTCCTTTCTCTTTGCAGCTTGCTAGGAATGCGAGTAAACAATGTTTATGATGTGGATAATAAGACATATCTTATTCGTCTTCAAAAGTAAGGCTTGTTTTATCTTTTGTAATTAAATGATAGTTTTTTTAACCTGTACTTTTAGTCTGTTTCGCTGAGTTAGCATTGGAAAATGCCCTAAAGAAAAAAAATCGACTTTTTTCTTCTACAGACCAGACTTTAAAGCAACACTTTTACTTGAATCTGGCATACGAATTCACACAACAGAATTTGAGTGGCCTAAGAATATGATGCCGTCTAGTTTTGCCATGAAGGTAAATTTTAACTTATACTTGAGAGTAAACTTTAAGGCCCTGAGGTTGGTCACTAGCAGTTGAAGTTTTAAAGTAGAGATAAAATAAAGATAAGAGTAGTTGATGGACACTGGAATGAGTAAAGTGGATATTTATTGACTTGTCCTTATTACCCTTCACATCCAATTGTGCTCCAAATCTTTCTGTTCTCACAGTCAATATTCAAGGTCAAGCTTTTTATAAAGTTCAGCTTTGTCGTCCCTTAACTATAAATCCACTTTGTATATCAAAACAATTCTGTATTAAACCAACATTAAATTTTTCTAAAGCATCATTTTCATTAGTATCTCACGTTTTAGAATTCTCTAATTTTTTAATATCCCATATCCTAGCATTCTTGGCTTCTCTGATCTGTTCCTCACTTTCCCCACCCCTCCTTTTCCTAGTCTTACCTTTGATAGCTCTCTTTTGAGCTATCAATCTGTATTTTGTTGGAATACTCAGTGACATTAGTATGTTAATAATTATTATATCTTTTTACTTCTCTCCTTGCTTTTCTTTGTACTATTAAAAATGAGATTCTGCATTGTGGACATGTTACTCATTTGCTTATAGATATAACAAATATACTGAAAATTCATGTGCTACAGAGGAAAGGCATTGGATTCAGATATACCTAACTTTTAATTAATGGTTTTGCCACTCATTTTATACTTTGGACAAGTTATTTAACCTCTTAGAACTTAGTTTCTTTGAATGTGAAATATGGATAATACCTCCCTCCTGGGGTTATTGGTGAGGATTAATTGAAATAACATGTAAAGCATCTAACACAATGCCTGACACATATTAGGAATCCATATGTATTAATTTCCTTCTTCCTCTCCTCCTCACTTTCCTTCAGAAATTTATTTGTTTTGGCATTGTGTTATTTCATTAGAGGCTTTACAGAGAAGAGCCTTATCCCCAGCAACTTAGAATCTGTTTTGGATTGCAAGTTAGGTAAGTGCTTCCCAGATCACAAGGGCTGTCATAAAATTCTCAAATTCTTAAAAGTTTATTTAATAGTAACCCAAAATGGTTATTTTGGAGATTATCCTTACTAGTAATGCCACTTTATGTTTATGTAGCACTTTTAAAAGTAGATGGGTAATGTATATTTCATTTAAGTTAACAACTCAATGGATATAAAGAACATTTAGTTTTGCAGATGATGTAACAAGCAATAGGATATGATTGTGTAAACATTCCCAAATTAGGCTATAGTGTCAATGGGACCTCAAACACTTTAAAAAAACTTAGAATTTTTGAGTTAGGTGTACATGTCAAGCTAAATGTATAGAAAGATTCCCTCTAATGGAGCAGACGATGTTAAGCACTTTATAAATAACTTAAAGAGCTGTTACTGTTCTATGATATAGGCGGGGCCATGTCCAGTATGTGGTGAATCACAGTATTTGTCTCTAGTTTTCACATTTGGGGATGCCACTCTAGCTCAGGGGGTGAAAGGTTGTTTTCACCATGCTACTAATGAAATAAGCAAACAAAACAGGGTTTATAATATATACTCCATGTTCACACATACTCGTGATAAATAATCTTCCCTTTTTCACCTTCCATGGTGCCAATTTTTGTTCCTCACAAAGATGCCTTTCATGTTCATTTTAACTATTTGTTTTTTAAATTTAATCCTCACCTGAGGATATTTCTCCCATTGATCTTTAAAGAGAGAGAGTGGGAGTGGGATATGTGTGTATGTATATACACACACACACACACACACACACACACACAGATATGAACTGAGTGTCCAGATTATTATGATCTTGGAACGCATAATAATTAGCCTACTTGTGCGTGGGTGGGTCCAGTCAGCCTGGCCAGGAGAAGGGGACATGGGCAGTTGGCTGACCTGCCTGCTGGTCGAACTCCTACTCGAGAGGAAAATTGGCATATTAGCCCTTTATTACATAGGATATACACTGAATAGCCAGATTATTAAGCATTCAGAGATCATAATAGTCTGGCTACTCAGTGTGTGTGTATATATTTATAGAGAGAGAGAGACAGACAGACGGGTGTGGGAGAGACAGAGAAACATTGATATGAGAAAGACACATCAACTGATTGCCTCCTGCACCTACCTTGACCAGGGCCGGGCATCAGACCTGCAACAGAGGAACAGGCCCTTGACTGGGAATTGAATCTGAGACCCTTCAGGGTGAGGGCTGACATACTAACCTGAGTAAAACCAGCCAAGGCTAACTCTACATTTCTTTAATAAGAAGATTACTGGGGGACTCTAGAAGACTTGATTGTGATTTTCCCCTGGGGATTTAAAGATAGCCCTATATGTAGGTCATTGTTTAAATAAAAATCCATATAGGTTACTCTTAAATCAGAACTGATGAATTTAGGAGCGGGAAGTTGTTTATTCTATGAAGTTGGAAAATTCTTATATCCGCCTGAATATATAAGTACATAAAATGAAAATTTTAGTCAACTTGAATGATAAGGTCTGGAGGAGACTATTCTTAGTTGTGAAAGAGTAGACATTCATTCTAAGAATACCTTAATATTTCTTTTTTTTTTTTAAGGTGGTTTTAGGTTAACTTCTGTAAAATTTATTTTGAATCTGAGTATTGAAAAAAAAGCATTCTTTCTTACTGGTCTACACTAAAGGGTCTTTCAAATTCAAAAATTAGATACAACTGTAAGATTTTTTTAGAGACTATAGAGTAGTCTTGTTTCTGTTCTATGGCATCTATAATAATAAAAGCATAATTTGTAAATTTGCCGAATGGATGAACAGCGGAAAGACTGTTGCTGGGGCTGTCAAGGCCTACTCTTACACAGATTTCATGCATCGGGCCTCTAGTACCTAAATATTTGTATTGAAAAATGGTACCAGTAATCTAAAATAAAAAGTGTTTACCAAGTAATTTGTATTTGGGTTTTTAACATACTAATTTTATTCTAATTGCTAATAAGAACAATAATTTTGTGACTAGGGATGTGAGGAATGGGATTTGATAATGAATAGGAGTTATTATATTTGGATTTCAAGTAGGTTGATCAAAAGATTGGAGATAGTACCAGAAAATTCTATTTGGGTTATATCAATAAAGTTTGTGGCAATAGAGGGTAATTAAATATAAGTTGGAGGACTGATTTTCACAATACCAATAAGCTCATGGTTTAGAATTTGTATTTGAAGTGGGAGATTAATGGAAAACTTCATTAATTTTGAACACAAACACACAAAAGGAAATTTGGGATACTTAAAAAATTGGAGAAGAAAGAGACTTAAAAAAAAAAAGGTTATTGTCTATGATTTGGCTCAGTGGATAGAGTGTCAACCTGAGGATTGAAGGGTCCAGGGTTTGATTCTGGTCAAGGGCATATACTTAGGTTGCAGGTTTGATTGTGGTCGGGCAAGTGCAGGAAGCAACCAATCAATGTGCCTCTCTCACATCAATGTTTCTCTTTCTCTGTCTCTCCCCCTCTCTTCCTCTCTTTAAAAACAAAAAAGGTTATGGCTTTTAGTGAGGTCATCAGGGTAAGAACAAGGGATTTAGCAGTGATATAAAGCAATAAGTAAATTTCACTATGTACCTATCATTATCTACTTAAAATTTGAATTTAAAGTACTATTCCAGAGTTAACATTTAGAGTTGTGTAAACCAAAATATTTTTCCTCTTATTGCCTGCAAGCTTTTATTTTATATTGTTTTGTTTGCAATTTAAAAAATATTTTTCCTGATGCCAATGAAAAGAAAAAACATAATCCAATACCAAATGATTAGGAATTAACTTTAACTATATAAATGCATTTTTTTTCTGTTTCTTGCTAGTGCCGAAAACATTTGAAGAGTCGAAGATTAGTCAGTGCAAAACAGCTTGGTGTGGATAGAATTGTAGATTTTCAATTTGGAAGTGATGAAGCTGCATATCACTTAATCATTGAGCTCTATGATAGGGTAAGTTAAATTTGGGCAAGGGGTGAGGGAAAATTCATCATCATACTGTTAATTATTCATGTAATAAAAACATGGGCAGGAAACATTTTTTCTGTATCAAAGGCTATTATTGATACACCAGTGGCCCAGTGCACGAAATTTGTGCACATTAAGAGGAATTAATTAGAGGAAATATTTTAATATTGCTATTTGCCCTTTCTCTATAATAGAAGTGTGAGAGATGAAAGGAAATTTATTAAGTTGTGTATGAAAATATATAAATTTGTTTATAAATAAACAGTAACCAAAGGATATAACAACAACAGAGGCATGATATAAAAACAACAAAAACATATAAAAACAACAAAAAACATAATATAAATACAACAGTGATGTAAACAATGACTGTTAAAGTGATTAAACTTATTCTAATATCTCCCTGTATACCACAGTAAGAGTGAAAACACTTTCAGAGTGCTTGATTAATTTCCCTTGGGATGAAGTATTTACAAATTTAACTTTAGCGTCACATGCTCTTTGAATTTGAGAAAAAGCAACTTAAAACTGACCATATGTGAAAACGGGTTCAGGTAGGGATATTCCTATTCTGTGTATAGTTTGTCCTTATGATTTATTAATAGTCATCACAAATGCTGGCATCACAGGAAACTCGTCTAATAAATATAAATGGGAGGCCACTGTCAGATGGGGACAAATTAATTCTTGGAATCAGAACAGCCTCTCCCTCTGCAGATCCTGTTAGTACTTCAGCTTTGATAATGTTAGGTTGTAATCTTTTGATAATAAATCTGGTACCATTACAAAGACCCCATTTACTATTAAGATTTCTCAATAGCATGATGATTGCATCCACTTTCAATTTTAATTTATGACACGGCATTCCCGAAGGAGTAATAACTAGTAAGAAATTCGATGGGAAAATTTTCCTTTTCAGCATCATCTGTTTGAGTCAATGGAATCATCGCTCAAATATGTGTGAAAATCTCCATCGAGTATATCCAAAATTTCTTTAGTTAGTTTTTGAAGGTGCTCATTTTTTGGACAAAGAATCACACATTTAGATATATTTTTAAAAAATATATATTTTATTGATTTTTTACAGAGAGTAAGGGAGTGGGATAGAGAGTTAGAAACAGATGAGAGAGACATCGATCAGCTGCCTCTTGCATGCCCCCTACTGGGGATGTGGCCGCAACCAAGGTACATGCCCTTGACCGGAATCGAACCTGGGACCTTTCAGTCTGCAGGCCAATGCTCTATCCACTGAGCCAAACCGGTTTCGGCTAGATATATTTTTAATATTATCTATAGATATACTATTTCCAAAGGTAGCTTCAATAATAGATCCATTACAAATCATTTCTCGGGATTTCAGTAATATCCATTCCTAAATGAAAACTGCTATCAAGTTTGTCATCTCCAAGTTTTACTAATCATTCAGAATAAGAAGAATCCTCTGATCTTATATTTGTTGTAAGAGACAACTTTCTGAAACATCCCCAAACTGTACAGTATTTTAAACTCGTTTGTACTATGGCCCATTTCATAGCATGCAGTAAAACACTGAGACATTGCCGAAAATCCCCTCCAAAATGGAGAACTTGCCCACCAAATACAACATTGAAATTAATAATTTCTCTTAGTCTGTGGTGTTTATAGCATGACTGGATGCCATGGTGCATTCATCAATAATGAGAAGTTGGGCCTTTTTAATAGTCTTAGCAACTTTACTGTTGATATCGAGTCTAGAAATTTAAGTTTCACTTAATGGAATTGGTAATTTACAGTATATTGGGAATGAGAGGTTTTTCCACTGAGAAGTAAATTTGCAACAATTTCTGTAGACGCTGTGGGTAAAACAGTACCTCCACAACCTCTAATATAATATATTAAAACTTTACACAGATGTGGGGAGCAGCTGCAGTGTTTAGACAGATTCAAGTCTTGGACTGATGAGAGGGCAAAATCCTCTCATTGCCACGTGTAAGTCCCAGCTTGGAGGGCAGGGCCCTCCCAGCACAATTATAGCTAATAGCTATGGTTGTGGGCTTGAACATATGGTCTGAACACGTACCTAAGTGATGTGGGCTTGATAGAGTTCAGATGCATGTAGTTGAGTAGGATTGAAACCCTCAAGAATGTTGTAAACATTTTGATCATGCCCTTACTTTGCCTCCCGGCATTTGCTATAAAATAAAGACATACCTTGTGGACGCGGTCGCTATCTCTCAGAGAAGCAGCATCCCACCGAGACCCAGCTTTTATTCTCTTGTCTGTTTTTTCTAAGCCTTTCACCATCCCCACTCAGGGTCACTGTTGGCCTTGCCAGCATGGCATATACAGATATGCAGATAAATAGGATTCCTAGCTGGGAGGCCCCTGACAGCACACTGGCCACCTGTCGATTCCATGAGGAATGGGGCTCCTTCCTCCCTCCTATCAGGGTCTAGGGTGCAGGTGAATGGGGTTCCTGACTGGCAGGCCACTGACAGCAAGCTATCCAACGGCAGATTCTGTGAGGAAAGGAGCTCTTGTCAGGTCTGATTTGAAGGCTGGCCATGCCCCCTGTTGGGCCAGACCCAGATCCAGAGTTCTACCATACAGTGGCCTCAGCTCAGCAACCCAGGACTGACTGACTGCCTGCCACTGGATGCTCCTGGCACTCTGAGGGCTGGTTCCTGCCTCAAACCTTGCCCTGGGAGGCAACAGTTTGGGGAGGGCGCAGCCATTACCAATCTACCCTGGCAGGACTGACTTCCTTCCAGTTGGTCTAACTTTTGCCATGATGGTGCTACACCCAGGGTTTTTATATAAATAGATTAGGATATTAAGTGCCAAACAAGTTAAATATAGTTTTCCAGTTAATAACCTTCATTTAATCTGGAAATTAGAATTCAGTCAGATCTCAGCCATTTAAAATGGCATTATGAATGTAGGAGACAAAGATCTGAGAATTGAGGATATCATCTCTTACATTTAAGGACTACTGTGATGCAACCAGAAAATAGATAGTTGTGTCATAAATAAGACAGCAGTTGAGACTCAGGGACATTTCCATGTTTTTATTGTGTCATCAGTCCTAAAAGGAAGAATACTGATGTGTTCACCATTCTTGCTTCTTGCCTCTCCCTTATTCCATTGATCACCAAATTCTATCTTGAAACTATTTTAAGAGCCACTTATAGCAAAATAAATTCTATATGCATCAAAAATTTAAATATATAAGAAGAGGAATTTAAAATGAAGGAAGAGAAAAAAACAGTGTTCCAATGGTCAGTTATTAAAATCAACCAAGGACTCTAAAACAAAGGATCCTCAGGAAAAGTGACCTTGCTCTTGACTTAGTCATGTGTCTTTGAAGTAGATGCTTTTTTAAAGTAGATGCCTCTGCAAGCAAAGCTTAAATTAGATACTTACATTACAAAAAAAAGAAAACCCAATTGTCAGAGCTGTGACTGGAGATGAAACATAACCACTCTTATATTTCTTTTGTATGATGTTAATATTTTTAACTCCTTAGAATGACAGGAGAAAGATATGTAGTTGAAATAATATCAAGAATATTCTTTAATTTTCATAAACCTAACTAACTTCAGGAAAATGAGTCTAATTTAAGGAAGACCTTTGTCATGCTCCTATGGAGTGGTGAGCAAAAAATGCAAGAATCTGGCTGGTATGGCTCAATGGTTGAGCGTACGGTAGTTAGGGTTCAATTTCCAGTCAGGGCATATGCATGGGTTTTGGGCTCTATTCCCAGTGTGGGGCATGCAGGAGGCAGCTGATGACTAATTCTCTCATTACTGATATTTCTCTCCCTCTTCCTCTTTCTGAAATCATTAAAAAATGCAAATAGGAGCTCTGAATAGAAATATTAGACCGAATTTAATGAAACTAGAGAACACCAAAGATAAAGAGAAACAACCAGAAAGGAAGACTTAATTGCTCATGAAAAAGTCAGTAGACACATTGTTAACACACAGAAACTGAGTGACCATTTCAGAAGACAGAAATTACTGAGAAGTGGGTTAGAAGCAATAAAGAAAAATACATGGTACAATTTTATGTTTCAGAAAACTGAAAATAACTGAAAATGACAGGTGATCAAGTGAGTACCTTGCAAGGCTTTCCACAGGCCAAAGAATCCTATGATAACTACTCCCTTCTCTACTTCCCAAAACTAACATTTCATGAAGCTAGTAAACAAGTCATCTTCTAAGGATAATTATATATACAGCCTTTCTTAGAAGTATATATGTTCCACCCGGCCGGTGTGGCTCCATAATTGAGTGTTGACCTATGAGCCAGGAGGTCACAGTTAATTCCCAGTCAGGGCACTTGCCTAGGTTGTGGGCTCTCTCATCATTGATGTTTCTCTCTCTCTCTCTTCCTTCTCTGAAATCAATAAAAATATATATTTTTTAAAAAGTATATATGTTCCATGTCAAGGTAAGGTTGAATTATTCAATAGAGATTACTATTAATTCAGAATCCCAACCTTTAGCAAGCTTTCTCTGTAGGAGGAGCAACATGAATAATTCCACAGCTTTGTATAACTTTGAACACATTTGTGTTCTTAAATGCTATACATATGTTAACAAGGAATCAGAGTTTGTGTTCTCATGCTGTTTAGCAAATTTGTGTAGAATGTATCAATAGAGTATTCAGAAAAGTGCTGTTAACCACTTGGAAGAAGTGCAGACATTATTCACCCAAACCACAATTGATTTAAAAACATTTTTTTCAATGTAAAAAGTGAAGCCATAGAAATACTATGTAAAAATACAGATTAACATTGGTGAATTTGGGATGAAAAAAACTTTTAAACCTAACACTGGAAACAAATACTAAGAGAGGACTACTCAATTCTAGAATTGCATAAGGCAGAAAACACTGAATTGTATTGGAAGGTGAAAAACTGGATATACATATTTTTAAAATATATTTTTATTGATTTCAGAAAGGAAGGAAGAGAAACATCAATGATGAGAGAGAATCACTGATCAGCTGCCTCCTTCATGCTCCCTACTGAGAATTGAGCCCGCAACCTAGTCATGTGCCTTTGAGAGGAATCAAACCTGGCACCCTTCAGCTTGCAGGCTAATGCTCTATTGAACCAAACCAGCTAAGGCTGGGGAAAGATATTTTATCCTGTGCCATAAAAAGATGTGCATAACCCTATGTATGCAGTTTTCATAAAGCACTTAAATGGAAAAAGGCAAAGTGCTTGATTAGTTCAAAAAAGAATAAATACAAATGGTTTATAAAAGGATGAGTACATGCCTAAATTCATGAATTACTGAAATATTAAAAAACAAGGTATTTTTCTCCCTCCTCATACTTCCTTTTTTCTCAGCCAATCTTATATGATAAAAGGGTAATATGCAAATTGTTCCTATCGGGGAATAATCAGTCACTATGATGTGCACTGACCACCAGTAGGCTGACGTGCAATACAGGAGCTGCCCCCTAGTGGTCAGTGTGCTCCTACAGGGGGATCTCAGCCATAAGGCATGCTGATGGCTACAACTGCGCAGTGATGGCAGGAGCCTCTCCTGCCTTGTTGGCAGCACTAAGGATTTCTGACTGACAGCTTAGGACTACTCCCTGGAGGGGTCAATTGGACATTAAGAGGGCTGAGGGATCCCCCTAGAATCCCCCACCCCCATCCAGTGCACAAATTTTGTGTACCAGGCCTCAGTCTGTTATGTACATAAGCAATTAGAAAATTTGACAATAACCAGTATTAGCATGAATGTAGAGGAACAAAAGTAGGTAAGAGCACTTTCAGGAGATTATTTGACAATATAAAACATAATTTTTAATGTTTATGTGCATAACCTTTGACCCAGGAATTCACTTCTAGTAATTTGTCATAAACAAATGAGGCATTTCTCTTAGAACCAGTTTTGCCATTAATGAGATAAATTTTTGACAGTTACAAAAAATAGTACATTGTCTTCTGGCAGCCATTGTTTTTATTGAAATCAGTGTCAATTATACTATTGCTTTGAAGGTTATCTAGCCCTTTTATCTGGATGCCTTAAAATTTTTTTGTTTTGATTTTCAGTAGTTTGCTGTGATGTGCCTAGTTGAATTTTTCTTTGTAATTGTCTTACTGGGGTTCATGTTGCTTCTAGAATCTGTGACTTGGTATTTTTCATCAGTTTTGGGAAATTCAGCCATATTTTCTTTCGATTTATCTTCCAGTTCACTAATTTATTGCTATCAGACAAGAATCATTTGGCATCAGTTGCATTTGCTCTGTTATCTGACACCTCTAAGTGACTGGTCTCTTAGGTTTATTGGGTAATGTTGGCATATATGCATATATACATATATATAGAGAGAGAGAAAGAGAGAGAGAGAGAGAGAGAGAGAGAGAGAGAGAATGTGTGTATGTGTGTGTGTGTGTGTGTGTATAAAGAGAGAGAGAGAGAGAGAGAGAGAGAGAGAGAGAGAGAGAGAGAGAGAGAAATATGCTAATTACCCAGGACACAGGAATGGGTTGACTGGACAGGAGGAGGTTGTCTGTGCAGCATCAGGGGCGGGCTGGCTGGGGCCTCCACGTGTCTGCACTGAGGAAGACCTGATCAGCAGCAGCCTCAGCTGCTTCAAGGGCTGCAGAGGGAGGCAGGGCCACACCAGTTACTCGAGAGTGGGCTATGCCATACAATTTCAAATTGCACACTGGGCTCCTAGTATTAGTTAATTTTCAGATGTACAAGATTATAATTCAACATTTGTGCCATTCAACTCTATTGCGTGCTCCCCATCCAAAGTCTAGCTTTCTTCTATTACCATATATTTGACCTTCTTTACCCACTTTGCCCTCCCCCTACCCTTTTTCCCCTTTGGTAACCACCATTTTGTTGTCTGTAGCTATGAGTTTTCAATATCTCTTTTTAAGGTCTGTTGTTCCTTTGATTTAAATTACATTTTCTTATTTCTTGACATGCTTGGTTATTTTATTGTGTGCAGGTATGAGTAGGAAAAATACACTGTGAGACCTGAAAATGTTCTCCCACGTAGTGGTCTTCTTTGTTGTCTTATTGATGGTTTCTTTTGCTGTGCAAAAGCTTTTTATTTTGATGTAGTCCCATTTATTTTCTCTTTAGCTTCCATAGCCCTAGGAGCAGTATCAGTGAAGAGGTTCCTTCGGCATATGTCTTGAGATTTTGCTGCCTGTGGATTCTTCTAATATTTTTATTGTTTCCCATCTTATGTTTAAGTCTTTTATTCATTTTGAGTTTATTTTTATATATGGTGTAAGTTGGTGGTCTAGTTCATTTTTTTGCAAGTATCCGTCCAATTTTTCCAACACCATTTATTAAAGAAATTGTCTTTACTCCATTTTATGTTCATGCCTCCTTTGTCAAATATTAATTGGGCATAGTGGTTTCAGTCAATTTCTGGGTTCTCTATTCTATTCCATTGATCTATATGTCTATTCTTATGCTAGTAACAGGCTGTTTTGAGAACAGTGGCTTTATAATACAGCTTGAAATCTGGTATTGAGATCCCACCTACTTTATTCTTCTTTCTCAGGATTGCTGTAGCTATTTGGGGTCTTTTTTTTTTTTTGGTATATATTTTATTGATTTTTTACAGAGAGGAAGGGGGAGGGATAGAAAGTCAGAAACATCAGCGAGAGAGAGACATCGATCAGCCGCCTCCTGCACGCCCCCTACTGGAGTCGTGCCCGCAAGCAAGGTACATGCCCCCGACTGGAATCAAACCTGGGACCTTTCAGTCCGAAGGCCGACGCTCTATCCACTGAGCCAAACCGGTCTTGGCGATTCGGGGTCTTTTTTATTCCAAGTGAATTTTTGGAGAGTTTATCTAGGTCTGTGAATATGCCGTTGGTATTTTAATGGGGATTGCATTGAATCGATAGGTTTCTTTGGGTAGAATGGACATTTTAATGATGTTGATTCTACCAGTCAATGAACATGGTATGTTCTTCCATCTGTTTACATCTTCCTTTATCACTTTTTTCAGTGTCCTGTAGTTTTTTGCATATAGGTCTTTTACCTCCTTAGTTAAGTTTATGCCTAGTACAATGGTAAATTGGATTGCTTTTTTAGTCTCTCTTTCTGTAAGTTCACTATTGGTGTATAGAAATTCCATAGATTTCTTGGCATTAATTTTGTATCCTGCTATATTACCAAATTTACTTATTAAGTCTACTAATTTTTTTTATGGAGTCTTTAGGGTTTTTTATGTATAGTATCATGTCATCTGCGAAAAAATACAATTTTACTTTTTTTATTTCTTCTTCTTGTTTGATAGCAAGAGCTAGTACTTCCAGGAGTATGTAAAACAGGAGTGGTGAGAGTGGGTATCCTTGTCTTGTTCCTGTTCTTAGGGGAAATAGTTTTAGTTTTTGTCCATTGAGTGTGATGCTGGCTGTGGGTTTATCGTATATGGCTTTTATGATGTTGAGGTATGATCCTTTATTCTCACCTTGAGAGTTTTTATCAATAAAGGGTTTTGGATTTTGTCAAATGCTTTTTATGTGTCAATTGACATGACGATATGATTTTTATCTCAGTTTGTTTATGTGATATATCACGTTTATTGATTTGCAGATATTGTACCATCCTTGCATCCCTGGGATAAATCCTACTTGGTCATGGTGTATTATCTTTCTGATGTACTGCTGGATCCGATTTGCTAGGATTTTGTTGAGGATTTTGGCATCTATGTTCATGAGGGATATTGGCCTGTAATTCTCTTTCATTGTATTGTCTTTATCTGGTTTTGGTTTAGGGTGATGCTGGCTTCATAGAAGGAGCTTGAAAGTGTTCCTTCTTGAATTTTTTGGAACAATCTTAGGAGGATAGGTTTTAATTCTGCCTTTAATGTTTGGTATAACTCTCCTGTGAAGCCATCTGGGCCTGGGCTTTTGTTTGCTGTAAGCTTTTTGATGACTGCTTCAATTTCTTCCATACCCTTTTAACCCAAAAGTAAGACATTCCCCTGAAAATAAGACCTACTTCCATTTTGCCTCTCATTGTACTATAAGGCATCCCTCCGAAAATAAGACCTCCCCAGAATATAAGGCCTTCGAAGCTACCGTAAGGCATCTGACTCCAGATTTAAAGAAACCTCACACTGCCTGAACAGCTCCAACTGCGCTGCAGCCAATCAGTGAGCTGGTTTGTGATGACAACTACTACCGTACCATATACAGGTAATAAATTTCCTTTTCTTTTTGTTCAACAATAAATGTGTACCGTATTCTTCTTCATGGAAAAATAAGACCTCCCCTGAAAATAAAACCTAGTGCATCTTTGGGAGTAAAAAATAATATAAGACACTGTCTTACTTTTGGGGAAACAGGGTCTGATATAGTGAGTCATTTAGGATTCGTGTTTCTTTGTTGATTTTTTTTGTCTAGAGGATTTATCTAGTGATGTCATTGGTGTATTAAAGTCCCCTACTATGATTATATTGTTCTCTATCTCTCTCTTGATATCTTCCAGGAGATTGTTTCTGTATTTGGGTGCTCCTGCATTGGATGCATACATGTTTACCAGGGTTTTATCATCTTGTTTTATTGATCCCTTTAGTATTATGAAGTGGCCTTTCTTATCTCTTGTTATGGCATTCACTTTGAGGTCTATTTTTGTCAAATATAAGTATTGCTAACCAAGCTTTTTTTTTTTTTTTTTTTTTTTTTTTTTTTCTTTTTTTTTTTTTTTTTTTTTTTTTTTTTTTTTTTTTTTTTTTTTTTTTTTTTTTTTTTTTTTTTTTTTTTTTTCATTTCCATTTGCCTGAAAGATATTTTTCCATCCCTTCACTTTCAGTCTGTGTGAGTCCCTTGTTCTGAGGTGGGTCTCTTGTAGACAGCACATATATCGAGCATGTTTTCTTTATCCATTCAGCCATTTGATGTCTTTTGATTGGAGCATTTTGTCTATTTACGTTTAAAGTTATTATTGAAAGGTATTTGTTTGTAGCCATTTTTATTTTTTGAGGCTGTGTTCCTTCTTACTTTTTGTTTCTTCTTTTTACAGTATTTCCTTTAGCATTTCTTGCATTACTGGTTTGGTAGTGATAAACTCTCTTAGTCTTTTTTTGTCAGTGAAGCTCCTGATTTCCCCTTTAATTTTGATTGAGTCTTGCTGGATAGAGTATTCTTGGGTTGAGTCCCTTGCTTTGCATCACTTTGTATATCTCCTTCCATTCCCTTCTAGCTTGATGTGTTTCTGTTGAGAAATCATTTGATAATCTGATGGGGGATCCTTTGTAGCTCTGCCTTGCAGCTTTTAAGATTCTCTCTGTTGATAACATTTGCCATTGTAATTATGGCTTGTTTTGGTGGAGGTCTTTTGGGATTCATCTTGCTTGGGACTCTTTGTATTTGAGTAACTTTTTCCCCCATATTAGGGAATTTTTCTGTCATTATTTCTTAAAATAAATTTTCTAATCCTTGCTGCTCTTCTTGTCCTTCTGGCAGCCCTATTATACGTATGTTATTTCATTTTGTATTGTCCCAAAGCTACCTTAGGCTCTCCTCCTGCTTTTTTATTTTTTTCTCTAGTTGCTGTTCAGATTGGTCTTGTTTCTGTACCTGATCTTCTAATTTGCTGATTCAGTCCTCTGCTTCTTCTAGTCTATTGTTGAAGCCTTCCATGGTGTTTTTGATTGTAGCTATATCATTTTTCATTTCTTCTGATTTTTGCATAGGTTGTTGATTTTCAGATACATCCGGTGTGTGAACTGTATGGCCATTACTCTGAATTCTTTTTCTGTCATGTTGCATGTTTTTGTTTCGCTTATTTCCTTACTTGGCAATTCCTCCTTTTCTTTTCTCTGGGGATTGCTTCGTTGTCTCCACATTCTGACTATCACTAGAAGGCTCAGATGTCGAGTTGTGAGGGCCTGAACCACGTGCAGTGGGAGTTTTGCACCCCATCACTGAAGAGTTCTCATACCAAGATGTGCAGTTTCTCTGGGTTGATGGGAACCACACTTGTCCTGGGTCACAGTCACCGGTACTCAATCTGGCCTCGTGAGTGCACTTCAAATAAGGGAAGCTGCCTGCGCCACATTGAAACAGAGAACCCACTGGCCTGTGCCAAAAATCAAAGTCCCCTATTGCGTGTCAGGAGTCAGAGGCTTCCTGTGTCCCTGTCAAGAATTCAGTATCAGAGTCTCTGTTTCTTGTTGTTACTTCACACTGAGAATCAGGTCCCTGTGTGCACATGCACCAAGATTTGAAGACACTGGCTCTTAGTGTGAATGTACTGGGAATCAGGAATCTCAGGGACATGTAATGAGGAACATATTCTAGTCACTCGTGGTCAATGCTGCCTCTGTGTGGAGATTCAGGGTCTCTGATCTTCCCAAGAGACCGGGTTGCTCAGTTGCACTATGTTGACAGGAGGTCTCCTTCTGCCCTGTGGTAAACAGCCTTATCTGTGCACTTGCCCTGAATCAAAGTCAGGTGGCCCTGTCCCTTAGTGTGGATGTGGGGTCTGGTCACACGGGTGTGCATTGTGGAAAACAAACTCCCTGTGTCCATATACCCAGGCTCAAATTTAGTGCTGTCTTCCTATGTGGGCACAGAGTCTGGTCGTGGGTAACAAACTCCCCGAGACTGCACATCCAGGTTCAAATTCACAGCACCTCTCTCCTAAGGTGAAGGGTCTGGTCATGGGAAACTAGCTCCCCAGATTTGCAACCCCAGGCTCAAATTCAGTGCTGTCTCTTTGTGTGGGTGTAGGATCTGGTTGCAGAAAACAGTCTCCCTAAGGTTGTGCAGCTATGTTCACATTCAGGACTGCCTTCCTGCCTAGGCATGGAGGTGAGTCATAAGAAACAAATTTCCTGAGTTCACAAGATCGGGCTCAAGTTCAGCCCTGTTTCCTTGTCCTGAGTGGGAGCAGGATCTGGTCACAGAAGACCACCACCCTAGGGATGAGCGGATGGGCTTGAATTCTGCTCAGTCTCCTTGTCTGAGCGAGGAGACTATTCGCAGGAAACAAATTTCCTGTATCTGACACCAAGGCTCAAAGTCAGGCAGAGTCACCACTGTTTTGTGTGTGCAGAAAGCCTTATTGTGTGGCAGAGTTCTGGTAGTTTTTATGTTGCTGTCACATAGGCAGTGGGGGAGGGGGATTGGCTTTATGACTCACAGAAATCTGCAGACGGGTGCCTAGAGTCCTGGTGTCCCTGGGTCTGCAGATGTTGTGACAGGTCTTCTACCAGAGCAGCTGTAGGGTCCTGGTTTGCTTCCAAGACCAGACTGGATGGTGGCAAAGTAGGATTCTAGTGTCAAGCACTTCTGTTCTTCAAGATAGCATGGTCTCTGTGCTGCTGGTGTCCTCCCCGGAGTGTTTGCAGCGGCTGTGGGGTTTTGCCATCTAAGACTATCCGATTGTCAGCCCCCTGGAAGAACTGCAGGGTCTCACTGTCCTATTTCACTCACATACACACCCACACATGTCCACACACACCTCTATCGCTCCCTCCCTCTCTCACACACTCTCCCTCCCTCCCTTCCTGCTGGTTGCCATCTTGCCTCCTCCTCCCTATTCCTAGCTTTTCTTTCTTTCTTCTTCTTCTTTTTTTTTTCCTTAGGGGAGTTTATTTCCCCGTCAAAAGAGAAGCAAGGACAGGCTCTTGTGCATTCCAGCCGGGCATGACCTCAGAGGGGGCACAGGGGACAGCTCCGGCTGTGCACACTTGGTCCCACAGTTGTCCTGGCTGAATCCGGGAGGGCCTGGGGGCAGAGGTGGCAGGCCAGCAGGCCCAGAGGACAGCACATATAGAGGCAATAAATATTGACAGGCCAGCCTCGGCATCCAGGCCAACAGGTCCAGGTGGGGCAAGGGAGGCTTGGCGCTGGCTTTGTCCGAGGGCTGTTGGTGCCGTGGACTCTGGGTGTGGTGCTGCCCACCGGAACAGAGAAGGAAGAGGTGTAAGGACATCGGCCTCTCAGATGGTGCTGGAGGCAACTTCAGTTTTGGCAATTTGGCTTTTCCCCAGGCCCCGGGAGCTGCCCCTCAGCCCTGGCGGGAGGCAGGGGAGGAAAGAGGACAGGGGTGCTAGCCAGTCCCTGACTAGGGGAGCAGTGGCATATCTACACCTCCCGGCCACGGGGACTGCATATGGGATGGCAGGACTAGGACACCACATGCTCATTGCAGACACAGAGTTAGAGCTTAGTGACAGCCCCACAGTACATGTTCTACATGTTAAGGCATCGTAGTTAGATGGTTACAGACAACAATGGATCAACTGACCAGGGAGGAGCAGAAGCTAGAAGAATGGCCGGCCCAAGGCCCTGCATCGTGCACTCCACCCCACTCCCACCTCAGAGGGAGAGATAGACAACCAAAAAGGCCAAGGGGACTGAGCTCCCCATTCCCTTGGGAAAGCCATGGCCTCTGGTTGGCTGAGGACAGGTGGGGACCCAGGAGGGAACTTAGGGGAGGGGGCCTGAGCTCTGGCGCCCCACCTACAGCACAGGCGGAAGCAGCGGGACACTAGACTATCCAGGAGGCGGAGCTGAGGTGAGCAGGAAGCAGAGGGGATGTGGCAGCCTGGGCAGGGCCCTGTCAGCACTTTGTTATGGGGTTGGGGTGGGGCCCACACATTCCTCCATCCGTCCGCCCTGCCCATCTCCCGGGCCAGGCTCAGTCCTTCCACTCCTTCTTGATGGTGAGGTTCCACTCCCAGGACAGATGGTCAGTTTTGTTGTCATCTGTGAAGCGTGCCAGCATGCCCTTGGGCACCTCCTCCATGGACATCAGGAACTCATACTCCTCAGCCCTGGGCCCGTAGCTGCCCACCATAGAGTCAGTCTTGTCAATCTTGACGCCTTTCTGGTATGTGTGTCGGATGTACTTCATGCCAGATGATCTCACGGTTCACCTGGAAAGAGATCTTTATCCGATATTCCACACCCTCCTTCAGTACAAAGGACTGCTTCTTGAAGCTCTCCAGGTCACCTGTCAGGTCCAGCTCCAAGGGGCCTGGGGTCGTGCTGCACACCAGAGTCAGGCGGGTCACCCCGACATTGGGGACATTGGGGTCTGCAGACACAGCCATGCAGTCCAGCAGGGCCTCCTTGTACTTGTGCAGGCTCTCGTCATCCTTGTCCAGCTCTTGAATCTCCTGGATGCTCTTCTGGGCCGGGGCAGACCCCATGGCGGGCAGGACCCCTAGTTTTTCTTAATGTTAACATCTAACTAGTATATATAACCGTGGTACATTTGTCAAAACTAAGAAATTAACATTGGTACATTACTATTAATGACACTATAGATTTTATTTGGATTTCACTAGTTTTTCTACTCATGACCTTTTTCTGTTCCAAGATTGAATTCAGGATACCCCATTGCATTTAGGATCTTTCTATTTTGAACTTTCTGAGCAATTGGCATGCATACAGTCTAAGTTCAGAGAGTTAGTGATGAGTTTGGAATAGATATTAAGGATTTATATATGAAAGTTATGTGATACCAAGAGAGGTAGGTTGGTTGGTGTTTAGGATAGATCCTGAACATTACTCTTTACTCTGTCTATACCAGCGTTTGATCTTCAAAGTTTCATGTCAAAGATTTTGATAGAATTGACCAGGTTTATATAGAATTGACCGAGCTTTGGATAAAGAGGCTATTTTTACTCAAATTCATTTATTTTTCTTTTTGTTTTGTTTTGTTTTGTTAATCCTCGCCTAAGGATATTTTTTCATTGATTTTTAGAGAGAGTGAAAGGAAGGGAAAGTGAAACATCGATGTGGGAAAGACACATTGATTGATTGATTGATTGATTGATTGCCTCCCAGAGCCAGGGATTGAGCCTACAACCGAGGGGCATGTCCTTAACTGAAATCAAACCCAGACCCTTTGGCTCTATCTGTTGAGCTAAACTAGCTAGGACCAGTTTATTAATTTGTAATAAGTTCCAATAGGAGAGACTCTGGAAAAAGTAAGTTGAGAAAATACTTTATTGTGTACATCAGAGTCAAGCATAGTATTTCCCAAAATATGTTCCTTGGATACCACTTCCATAAGATAATAGGTGTGCCTAGAAAAATGAGCCCATAGTCATAAAAATTTGAAAATATGGTAAAAATTTAACTCTAGGATTTATCAATTTCTTTAATATGATAGTGTGATATATACAATTCCTGAAGAAGGATATGTTATATAGAATTTCCAAAGCTTACTTACAGAATTCTTTTTTTTTTTTTTTTAAATGGGAGTAGCAAGAGCCATCTTATAGAATACTTTTGGGAAACCTTGGTTTAAGGAAAGCCCTTTCAGGGAAGTAACTGCCTTCCTGGAATCTTCCAGGTGTTCTGGATAACTGCACAATTTGATTCAGTAGACATTTATTGTTCACACCTTCTCTGTGCCAGGCTCTATAGCTAGATCTGTTTTTCAAGACATATCTTCCTGAACAAGACTATGTGGACTTGTATCCCAACCCTCTGCCTCTAACAACTAGTAACAACTTCTGGTTAACTTTATCTCAAGTGAATGGTATTCCCATCTACTGAAGCCATTTATCTTACAAATTGTCATTCCTCAAGTGTTTGGGGCTACTTTACCATGTACTATGACCAACTTCTAACTATTTGCTAAGGCATTTGTGACTATTTTCATGGATGCTTCTTTTAATTATGCAGTAACATCTGTCTTCACAGTAATCAATTTGAAAGGTTGTAGTCTTTGGGCAGTTTTATTTTAATTAGTTTTTTTTGTTGTTGAAAAGATTATGTAACAGTATTAAATTTTAAAAGGTCTTTGTAATCCTAACTCTTTAATAAATATTATCATTTTTCTCTATTTGCCTTCTACTTCCTAAGATAAAGTTTTCGTCTTGCTATTTTTATCTGTATAAAAAATTTCCTACTTTTTTTTTTTTACATAGTCTTCATAAGTTAATAGCTTATGCTGTATATCATAATTTATTTCTTTAACAGTTTTCCCAATATTTACATTTAGGTGGTTTCTATTTTTTTATTGTAAATAACTGCAGTGAGTAACTTTAAGCGTACAGTTTTTTGTTTTATTGAGTTACTACATTAGGCAACATTTTCAAGTGTGCAGTTACTTAGATGATGGATATCACTGTCTTTATTGCCACCTAACTACTGCTAGTAAAAGACACATTGCACCCTGGCTAACATAGCTCAGTTGGTTGGAGGGTCATCTTGGACACCAAAAGGTGGCTGGTTCGATTTAGATCAGGGCACATACCCAGGTTAGGGGTTCAATCCCGATTGGGGTACATGTGGGAAGCAGCCGATCAATGTTTCACATGAGTGCGTCTGTCTCTCTCCCCCTTCCTCTCTCTAAAATATTAATAAAAATTTTTAAAAAGATACAATGCAGGTGAAAATATATAAGCATACCTCATTTTATTGTGCCTTGCTTTATGACACTTTGGCTTCACCAATGTTACATTTTTGCAACTTGAAAGCAAGACCTTCCACCAGCAAAAAAATTACAACTCACTTTATTGTGATACTTTATTGCAGTGGTCTGGAAGTGAATCAGCAATATCTGTGATATTATTGCTTGGCTTCTGAAATAGATATATATCTGTTCTGTTTTTCATAATAAACTACAGTGTTTGTAGACCTGTCTCATGAAAGTACAGCAGTAAGTTCAGCTAGTGGTCATCAAGGTCAAATGTTTTTTGTAACTTCATTTCTGTAGCCTTCGTGAGGTTTTTAAGAGCCTACATTTTCTTTCTCGATTTTTAAGCTTCAAAAATTATATGGGGTAAGCATTAAATTATATTTTATTCTATTATAGGGGAACATTGTTCTTACAGATTATGAGTATCTAATTTTAAATATCCTAAGATTTCGAACTGATGAGTCAGATGAAGTTAAATTTGCTGTTCGTGAACGCTATCCAGTTGATCATGCTAGAGCTGTTGAACCTTTGCTTACCTTGGAAAGGTAACATGTTTTGTTTATAAACTCATTCCATATTTTATTAAAAGGTAAAATAGGTCCTATGTAAGAACATAAAGAACAGGCGTAAAATATTTTATTTACTTGCATAAAATAACTAAATTTGGACTGCTTGAATTGCATAAATGTGCATGTAAGCAATTAAGCCTTATTTGAGAATAGCAAATGTATCTTTTTAGTCTAAATTTTGTATTATTTTGGATATTTATTATCTCTTGGTAAAGTGAGGAGATTTATCAGCTATTCTTAGTGAGAAGATAGATAGATATCTTGGGTAGAGTACAAAAGGATATCAAGGACTTGGCTAAGAAAAGGGAGCAGGCTAAGATATGGTGCTAATTGTAGCTGTACTCTTCTTCTGGCTGAAGGCTTTGATGCCAGTAGGCTATAACAGTGTTTCTCAAAGTTTAGCATGTATTGGAATCACCTGGAGGGCTTGATAAACCAGATTTCTGAGTCAGTAGATCTGTTGTGGAGCTCAGAAATTTACATTTCTAGCAAGTTCACTGCTAATCTGAGGCCTGCTCACAAGCATCCTGAGTTCTTATTAAATGTTTAATTAGGTAAAGCCATATCAGGTGTTAAGATAGCTCCAGGGTTCACCAACATTTAACTGTTACATAAAAATGTGTCTTTCAGATCATATATGGGCACACTGATGATAAACAATATGACTAAATTGAAAAAGTATATATATATATAAAAAAGTATATATATATAATTTTTTTTTTTTTTAGAAAATCTGGCTTTAAGTTCCAGTCTATTGTTTACTAACTTCAAATAAATTAATTTTAGGACCCTACATTTTCTTATCTACAAAATAATCTAGTTACTCTTATATTTTAGAATATTTGAAGATCAGGTGAATTGATGTGGTATTATGACTATAAATATTGCTGTAAGAATTATTAAATATAAGATAGTAAGAGGTAATGTCAATTTTGTTTTACAGACTGACTGAAATAATAACCAGGGCACCTAAGGGTGAACTACTAAAGAGAGTTCTTAACCCATTACTTCGTGAGTAATCCTATATAGAGCAATGAAATATTTGCAAGATAGTATAGTTTTCAGGAATTAAGCTTCTTATAGTTCTAGTAGAAAATTAGAACTTCTTGATAACTTTAGAAAGGAGTTTAAAATGATCTTTTGAGTAGAGTTTATTTTTAAGGAAGGATAAAATTCTCATACCGTATGAAGTTTGACCTTTATCTGTTAGATTTTATTTAAAAATAATACTGTTAACTAATAGTATGTTATTTAGCACTTTAATGATAGTTATAATATTCTAAGAAATCTTTTCTTTTCCCAATGTGAATCTTCGGTTTAATAACCATTTAGGTTTATTATTATCATTATTAATGGGGCTCAGGGTATCCCAGGATGTCAGGTGCTTTTGATAATCAAGGTAAAGGAAATGTAATGACTTTTATGCTTGAGAAAATCACTTATTCCTATAATAAGGAATTTTTTCTTTATTGGGTATATTATATTTTCTATATAGGGTATATTACATTAACCACTGAATGCTAAACCAACCTTACATTCTTGTTTATAATCTTTTTTATATGTGGCTAAGTTTCACTAAATTTCTATAACTTTTGCACTGGCTTTTACAGTTTTATTGTAGTCTCAAATTTTAACTAAGTACTTGAATTGTCATTTCTAGTAGCATTTCAAAATAAGTAAACTAATTGTTATTTTTTCTGGCTGCTGTTACTGAGTAGATCATTTATAGTGGACATAAATTTGTATTATATTTTGATGTTAAATCTTATAGGAAAATACTAAAAATAATACTCTCTGTTTTTATAGCCTATGGATCAGCTCTCATTGAACATTGTCTTATTGAAAATGGATTCTCTGGCAATGTCAAAGTGGATGAAAAATTTGAAAGTAAGGGTATGTCTGCATGGCACAAGTTTTGTCCATGTTTATATTTTCCTTCTTTTTTTTAAAAAATATATTTTTATTGATTTTTTACAGACAGGAAGGGAGAGAGATAGAAAGTCAGAAACATCGATGAGAGAGAGACATCGATCAGCCGCCTCCTGCACACCACCTACTGGAGTTGTGCCCGCAACCAAGATACATGCCCCCAACTGGAATCAAACCTGGGACCTTTCAGTCCTCAGGCTGACGCTCTATCCACTGAGCCAAACCGGTCTCGGCTCTATATTTCCTTTTTAAAACTATGAAAATTATTTCTGGGAAAGTAGTAAGTAGTTCTAGACTTAAAAACATTTGACCTGTGAGTGTTCTAAAGTGGCTCTTTCCCTGTTAATGTGTAAATTAATCTCTTGACCTATCTTATTGCCTTTCAACTTTAAAATATTCTCCTTCTCTCCCCTAATTTTTTTTTTTAATCCTCACCAGAGGACATTTTTAGTGGTTTTTAGAGAGAGGGAGAGTGTGGGAAGGAAGGAAGGGAGAGAGCAAGAAAGAGTTTGAGAGGAACATCTATCACCTGCCTCCCAAACGCACTTGGTTGGGGATGGGATGGAACCTGCAACTTAAGCATGTGCCCTGACCAGGAATCAAACCCAGGACCTTTTGTTGTATGGGCTGCTGTTCCTACAAACTGAACCACACTGGCCAGGACTTTTCCCCTAAATTTTAGAAGTGGTAACTGACCTTGAGGTAGTCTTTGGTACAAGGCTTGAAGGAGTTGAATTATTCACCTTCTGACTCAGAACCTGGAGTGTGTCTAGAAATATCAGCATTCATACATTTTAATTCTGTAAGTACTATAGTATAGCTATATATATACATTAGGCTCTTGTAACTAAGACAAGAATGGGTAATCTTTTTTCTGCTAAGGGCCATTTGGATATTTATCATTTGGAGCCATACAGAATCATCAACTTAAACATTATGTTGCTATGAAAAAAGATCCTAGATTTATTAAATATCGAGTTCTGCCTGTGGTTTCCTTGGCAGGGCCAGATGTTTCCCACCCCTGATTTAAGGGAACCTAACTTATTAGTACCTGCCAGATTAGAATAATAAAAAAATTAGAGGAAATACAAAGAATTTAGAAACAGGTTCAAATACATATGGGAACTTAGTATATGAACAAAGTGCCTTTCAGATTATGAGGGGCAAGATGAAATTAATAAAAGCTATTGGGATAACAGGCTGGCCAAAACATCCTTATTTACATATGCTGATAATAAACATGAAATAACTGTATTTAATTTTCTTGAGCACACTTATAAGCACGGTCCTGTTTTCTATAGTTGTTTAATAGTTAATTGTATCTTGATTACCACTCCTTTCCTTTTTAATTCTCCTTAGATATTGAAAAAGTACTTGTTTGTCTGCAGAAAGCAGAAGACTATATGAAAACAACGTCCGACTTCAGTGGAAAGGTAGCAGCACGTATACTTACATATTATAGTAGCTTTATCTTTTATATTCTTTTTTTTAAATATATTTTATTTTTCACAGAGAGGAAGGGAGAGAAATAGAGAGTTAGAAATATCGATGAGAGAGAAACATTGATCAGTTGCCTCCTGCACATTCCCTACTGGGGATGTGCCCGCAACCAAGGTACGTGTGGTTGCCTTCCTACTGGGGATGTGGCCCCGACTGGAATCAAACCCGGGACCCTTCAATCCGCAGGCTGATGCTCCATCCACTGAGCCAAACTGGTTTCGCCTATCATTTATATTCTTAAAATTTAAATGTTCACTAAAAATCATTATATGTACATTTTTAAAAAATATATTTTATTGATTTTTTACAGGAGGAAGGGAGAGGGATAAAGAGTTAGAAACATTGATGAGAGAGAAACATCAATCAGCTGCTTCCTGCACACCTTCTACTGAGGATGTGCATGCAACCAAGGTACATGCCCTTGACCGGATAGAGATTTTGGCTGTACTGTATGTACATTTTTTTGTTTTAGTTTAGAAATTCAACATTAGTAATATACTTATTCTAGGGTAGATTTTTGTTTTGTTTTCAATTTTCTTTTTATCCTCACCCAAGGATATGCTTTCATTGATTTTAGAGAAAGAGGAAGGTAGAAAAATAAACATCAATTAGTTGCCTTCCATATGTGCACTGACTGGCTATTGAGCATGCAACCTAGGCATGTGCCCTGGCTAGATATCGAATCCACAACTTTTCAGTGCATAGAACAATGCTGCAATCAACCCAGCCATTTGGCCAGGGCTAGGGTAGTTGTCCTTTTTTTTTTTAAGCCTCACCTGAGGATAATTTTCCATTGATTTTTAGAGAAAGTAAAGGGGGCTGGGTGTGGAGAGAAACATTGTTGTGAGAGAGGCACATCGATTGGTTGCTTCCCGCAAATGCTGGGGATTGAGCCTGTCCCAAGGTACATGCCTTTGATTGGAATCAATCCTGGGACCTTTCTGTCATCAGGCCAAGGCTCTACCCACTGAGCAAAACCAGTCTGAGCTGTTGAGTGGGTTTTTTTTTTTTTTAATTGCTGTTGATTTATAATTTTTTGTTCTGCTTTTTGGTCTTTTATAGAAAGTACTTGGTTAAATTAATATCTGCCCTCCAGAAAAGATGAAGAATTTGAAAATATTTCTACTTAGGTTAATTTTAGATAACGAAGCACATTTTAATTTGCCAATACTTTTCAAAAATTTGGTGATTTACATAACTTAACAGTTAAGTATTCTCTGAATTATCTCAGATCTTGTTTTTCTGCCCTATCAAAGTATAGCTTTATTTACTGGAAAAGTTCAGAGATAGTTCTGATTAATTATAGCTAAATTCAGTTCAAATATACCTGCCTAGTTTCTTTTTGTTTTGTTAATCCTCTCCCGAGGATATGTATATATTTTTTCTATTGGTTTTTTTGTGTTTTTTTTTTCCTTTTTTTTAGAGAGAGTGGACAAGAGAGTGAGGGAGGAAGGAAGAGAGAGAGAGAGAAACATGGATGTGAGAGAGACACATGCATTAGTTGCCTTCCTACCAGGACCAGAGATCGAACCTGCAACCCAGATATGTGCCCTTGACTAGGCATCAAACCTGTGACCCTACGATGCCTGGGGCAGAGTTCTAACCATTGAGCAACCTGCTGGGGTGTTTTACTATCGTAACTGGTTTGGCTCAGTGAATAGAGCGTCGGCCTGAGGACTGAAAGGTCCTGGTTTCAATTCTGGTCAAGGACTTGTACCTTGGTTTCGGGCACATTCCCAATGGGGGAAGTGCAGGAAGCAGCTGATCAATGTTTCTCTCTCTTCGATGTTTCTAACTCTCCCTCTCACTTCCTTTCTGTAAAAAAATCAATAAAATATATCTTAAAAATAAATTTTACTGATTTTAGAGCGGGAGGAAGGGAGAGGTATGGAAAGATAGAAACATTGACGAGAGAGAAACATCAGTAGGCTGCCTCCTACATGCCCTTTACTGGGGATTGAGCCTACAACTCAGTCATGTGCCCTGATCCAGAATAGAACTGATGGTTCATGGGTCAGTGCTCAACCACTGAGCAACACAGGCCAGCCCCAGTTTTTTAAATGAATTAAAATTGCCTACCAACAAAGGAAATCTGTTTTTCTGCTGGCAGTGCTTTTGGCTTATTTAAATTGCACAACACCTAAATATGGACACAAGAGAGAAAAATGCAGCTGTATAATCCCACCATTTTATTAATAATAAATTTCCATTTTTTTATTCCCTGACTTTTCTTGTGCATGTGAATAAAACGTTTCCTGAAATACTTTGAGTTTAAGAAAAGCTTCTTTTATAATCTATAGACAAATACAGTGATAAATTTATAACTAGAAAATTTTATAACTTAAATTACTACTAGTCATGAAAAGTAAATCTTTGTTAATTATGGATAGAAATGAGTTTTATGTTGGATTTTTATAGGGATATATCATTCAGAAAAGAGAAATAAAACCAAGCCTGGAAGTAGATAAACCAACTGAAGACATACTCACGTAAGCATGTAGGCATGAGTCAATTTATTTTAGTTGTTTATTAATGGTCTTGTATGTGATATAGTAAATATGTTTTACAGGTATGAGGAATTTCATCCTTTCTTATTTTCTCAACATTCACAATGTCCATATGTAGAATTTGAATCATTTGACAAGGTGGGTTTCAGATTCTATTTTTTGACCAGTTAGCATGATATGAATTATTAAATTAATATCAACTTGTTTTGATTGAGAAATTGCAAATATTTTTGCTTTGCAATCACATAAACCTGAGCATTACAGAATAATGCAGTCATAGATACAAACTGTTGGAAACTTTTTGCTACTTTATTTCAAGATGAGTTAGAAAATGTGAACTTGATTATTTAGCTATACCTTTGAGTGGTGGTATAAACAAAATGGACTCAAAAATTCTATGTATGCAAGCTGAAATAGAGACTATCCTTTTTTCCAACTAGTTATTTTTGTTTGTTTTAATAAGGCTGTGGATGAATTTTATTCCAAGATCGAAAGTCAGAAAATAGATTTAAAAGCTTTACAACAGGTATGGTATTTAAAACATTTATATTAACTAACTAGTTTTAGTGTGGTTTGCTGGGTAGATGATGCTCTCATAAGAATGGGCAACCTTTCAAAGTGTATGGGAATGCGCTGATATCTTAGTTTATTGATAACGATCTAGGTGAGGTCTCCAGTGTTGAAAAGTATACCCTCATTTGTTCCCTCATATATCAGGTATTCTGTAAAATGGAAACTACAGTGTGAAGATGAGACCTGTTATTTATACCCTAGTATGATTTGCTTTATTAAAGCAACTCAAAGCTTCTAAATTTTACTATTTTACTGTTTTGAGAAGATTTTTAAATAGGTCAGGGAAAAATTTTTTCTATACAAATAAATATTTTTGTTTACCATTAAACTGTTGTTTCATTTTTTATTTATCTTTACAGATGCTCCCTTTTTCCTCCCTTGACCCTCTTTACACTGCCCCCATCACCTGCAGGCCTTCTCCACCCTATTGTCTGTGTCTATGGGTTATGCAGAGTGAACTTCTAAATTAAACCTTTAATGTGGTTTGTGTGAAGACCCACTGGTGATTGCCAGAGATGGGTTGGGGACCAGGTAGAAGAGGTGAAGGGATTAAGAAGTACAAATTGGTATTTACAAAATAGTCACAGGGAGGTATAGCATAGGAAATAAAATAAACTAGTGTCCTAGTGCACGAAATTTGTGTACGGGGGGTGGACCCTGTCCATTCCTGGCCCCCTCAGGATCAGACTGAAACCGGCAATTGGCCATCCCTTTCACAATCGGGACCACTGGGTCCTAACTGCTCACCTGCCTGCCTGCCGGATCGCCTCTAACTGCCCCCCCACCCCACCAGTCTGATCACCCTAACCACCTCTGCTTGCCTGCCGGCCTGGTCACCCTCCACTGTCCCCTCTGCTATCCTGGTCGCCCCTCACTGCCCTTCCCTGCCCCCTCCCCGCCAGCCTGGTCAACCTGTGCATTCTGCTGGTCAGTCGTTTGGTCATCCCTCACTAAACTCCCTGCTGGTCTGGTTGCCCCACTTAGCTTGCTGTTCGATTGTTACTGTGAGTGCATTGTGACCAATTTGCATATTGCCCTTTTATTAGATAATATCGTGATAACTGCAGGGTGCCAGGTGGGTACTGTAAATATTGGGGAATACTTTTAAAGTATTTGGTTGTCTAATCCCTATGCTGTACACCTGAAATACAAAATAATACTAAAACTGTAATTGAAATTTTTTACAATAAATTTTAAAAAGATATATGTTTTGTGTGTATAATGACTCCACAAAGGGGTTTTTTATATGTTGTATTTTTTCAGCACATGTGACCATGTTTTTGGAACATTTGCTGAAGAACAATTTCAGAAATTGGCCACAGTAACTCGATGTGAAGAGGATGTAATTTTTCAAAAATATTAAGAAAGTGTTATAATATGTGTGCACAATTTATAATTAAGTAAATTCCTGTATTCTCCCTGCCCCTCAGTTTTAAAAGAATTAACAAAGCACAATTTCTAAGCAGGTGGGTCAAATTAATTAAATATTGTAATTGCTACATGTTGGCAGCACTTTAGCTACTAACTAGATATTTAGCAGTGACATTGAATCCCACCTTTTTTGTGCATTACAATACCATATGAATTATTTTAGTAATCATTTTGCATCCTTATAATAGTCACCGTTTTTATAATTAACATTTTTTAATACTACATTCAGCTTTCAAACATTCACTAATTGGTAATGCTGTAACTACTGTTAGAAAATTTGCCCCAAAATAAAAAAAAATCCTGAAATGTAAATTATCCTATATAATAAAGAGGTAGTGTGCAAATTGACCCTCACACCCTCAATGCCTACGACCAGGCCGGCAGGGGGGTTAATGAGGGATGACCAAATGACTGAACAAGCAGGCTGCATGGGGCAACCAGGCTGGCAGGGGG
>PVJN01019869.1:5317-36867 GCA_004026805.1 Lasiurus borealis
GCCCGGGGGGGGGGGGGGGGGGGAGCAGGGTGGCCCCTCACCCCGGGGCCCGGGCCCAGCCGGGCCTGTGCACCTCAGTGTGACCCCCTCCTGCACAATGCCACTCTTACTGATTAGGATGGTGAAACCTGGGGAATCTTAGACAGAGGGTCAGGCTCCAGGTCTTAGGCCTACATCCAGGCCTGCTCCCTGAGTCTGGAAAACTCACCTCCCATCTCTGAACTTCCCATGCACAAAAACGAAACTCTCTCAGACCAAGTAAGTCACTGTGGTTTCTTTGATTACAAGACCATGGGGGATACAAATACACTGTGAATGCCTTCATCCCTTAAGAACAAACAACCTGCCAAGACTGGTTTGGCTCAGTGGATAGAGCGTCGGCCTGCGGACTGAAAGGTCCCAGGTTCGATTCTGGTCGAGGGCATGTACCTTACTTGCAAGCACATCTCCAGTGTGGGGCATGCAGGAGGCGGCTGATCGATGTCTCTCTCTCATTGATGTTTCTGACTTTCTATCCCTCTCCCTTCCTCTCTGTAAAAAATCAATAAAATATATTTTTTAAAAAAAGAAAAAAGAAAAAACAATCTCATTGTTATTGACAAGAGTTAGGCACATGGAACTGGTGATGGTGGATCATGAAATCTGAGCCAGAAGAAACTCCTGTTTAGAAGTGACAGAATCTAGTTTCCTACAGGATAGGGGTCCAGCCCAAAGTCATTCCATGGGACATTTGGGACTTCAAGTCACCCCTCCAGACTGCCAATCCTCTGTTATTTTTCCCACAATCCTTGCTTCTACACACACATGTCAGAATCCAATGATAACGCTCTGTCATACAACAATTCCTTCTCGTAATAATACCCCAAACTGTAGGGCAACGAAACATAAGCAATATTAATTTATTCACCTAGTATATTATTTTTTATATATATATTATTGATTTTTTTTTACAGAGAAGAAGGGAGAGAGGTAGAAAGTCAGAAACATCGATGAGAGAAAGACATCAATCAGCTGCCTCCTGCACGCCCCACAGTGGAGATGTGCCTGCAAGCAAGGTACATGCCCCTGACTGGAATCGAACCCAGGACCTTTCAGTCTGCAAGCGACGCTCTATCCACTGAGCCAAACCGGTCTCGGCTCAGCTAGTATATTATTAAGTGCTGATTTAATTTGAATTTTTCTTATAATTCCAACAGCCAAAAGCACAGCCCGCGCTTAATCAAACTTCTGCATTTGGGGCACTGACCATCAGCTTGGCTCTCTTCCGTTGTATAAGCTGTTGCTTGCTTCCAAGAGTTTGAATTACAGTAGCCACAAGAAATGTGGGATTTTTTTTTGCTAATGCCAAGTTAACATCCTTGGTGATCCTGGAAAGGCAGGCAGTTAACTCCCTGGTTCTTCAAATGACTCTCAGAATTCAATTCCAAACATGTTCCAGAAATCCACGCTAAGGAGCGATCTCAAGCATTTGGAATTGATGGATAAAAGCAGAGTTGGTCCAATCACTGGGTCAATCCTGCTCTTTGCAGTGTGGATACAGTTGCTTAAGAAAGCTATTGGGGGGTAGAGGTGGAGCCCCCACTTAGCAGGTGCTGGGGAGTCTGAGGCCCTCTGCAGAGACACCTTGTCCTAATGTCCTCCCCAAGTCTGTTGTTGCTGTCTTCTTTTTCCAAGTCAGAGTTCAACATCAGTCTTTTATTCTTTCAACAAGTTTTTATGAGCATCTACTCTGGGCCAAGCACTATTTCAGTGCTGGGAACACTGGGTGAGCCTAAGAGACCAGCTCTCATCTCCCCATGGGTCCTCTGGGGAGCACCCACCTCTGATCAGAGCAACACCCGTCCCTCTGCCCTTGGGTTGCCTGTGACACGATGTCACTCACCTTGGACCGCCCCTTTCCTGTTGCCTTTTTACGGTGTGCTGTGTCTGTTTCCCCTCTGAAACTTGGATCACCTCAAGGACGCTTACCAAGATTAGTTTTCTCTGTCCCCACGATACCTACCATAAAATCTGTCACCGAGAAAGCACTCAGTCTTGCCGTGGCCAGCTCACTTATTTATTTTTATTTCAGCTCTCCCTGCTGTGATTAGACCTGCCTAAGACCTTCCCTCGCCCTATGTATCCTCACCTGCCAAGAACATCAGTAGGAAGAAGACAGCAAGTTAATAATTTTATAGTCTTGTAAGCATGGAAGGCTTCACTGTCACACAGTTGGTTCACACGTGTGATTTTGTGGCCTCTTCTTGAAGCATAGAAAGGACAGAGAGAAACGTGTAAGACTCAGTGGGGATAGAAAGCTACCTTTTGTCCAAGGCTGAAGCTGAGAGAGAGAGAGAGAGAGAGAGAGAGAGAGAGAGAGAGAGAGAGAGAGAGATAAAGACCATGAAAGAGTCATGTCCCCTCCCTCTAATGCGGGGTGTCCGATGGTAAAAACTGAAATCATCATGGCTATGAGGCACGGAGGCTAGGGGGGATGAGATGTCAGTTGTGAAGGCAAAGGCAACTGGTGACATCACAGGTCCCACAGCGGAGAAGGGGGGGGGCTGAGCCCACATGGGGCACCCCGATCAGTCTCGCATGCCCACCTGGAGGAAGGAAAATGTTTGGTGGCAGAAGACTAAGTGGACAGATGGGTCACCCAGAATTTTCCCAGTCAGTATTGGCTTATGTCGAGCTCCTGATAAACTCTGGGTCATGTGCTTAAGGTGTATGTTTTATCTTTTTCTTCAATCATTCCCGCAGGGCTGATGTCCTCAATGAACAGTGCAATACTGGTGGACAATGGCAGAGACATGGTGTTAAATGCATAACTACCCTATATAGCTGGCTATTAATTGTCCTCGTTCAAAAATGAGAGGAGGAGTCCTAGCCGGTGTGGCTCAGTGGATAGAGTGTCAGCCTGCAGACCAAAGGGTCCCAGGTTCAATTCTGGTCAAGGGCATGTACCTTAGTTGCAGGCTCCTCCCTGGTCCCAGGACCTAGTCAGGGCTCCTGCAGGAGGCAACCAGTCACTGTGTTCCTCTCACATCGATGTTTCTCTCTGTCTTTCCTTCTATATTTCTAAAAGGTCAATAGAAAAATATGTCGGATTAGGATTTTATTTATTTATTTTTTATTTTTTTAATTATATTTTATTGATTTTTTACAGAGAGGAAGGGAGAGGGTGTATGGGTGTGTATGGGTATATATATGTGTGTGTGTGTGTGTGTGTGTGTGTGTGTGTATGGGTGTGTATGAGTGTGTATGGGTGTGTATAGGTGTATATGGGTGTGTGTGTGTGTGTGTGTGTGGGTGTGTATGGGTGTGTGTGTGTGTGTGTGTGTGTGTGTGTGTGTGTGTGTGTGTGTGTGTGTGTGTGGGTGTGTATGGGTGTGTGGGTGTGTGGGGGTGTGTGTGTATGGGTGTGTATGGGTGTGTGTGTATGGGTGTGTATAAGTGTGTGTGTGTGTATGTGTATGGGTGTATGTGTGTGTGTGTATGGGTGTAATGGGGGTGTATGGGGGTGTATGGTGTGTGTGTGTGTGTGTGTGTGTGTGTGTGTGTAAGTAGCAGCAAAAAAATGACAGGCTTCTACGGGTTCGTAGCGTTAATTCTCCTCCAATTCTTAACTCAGTTTCTGGTATGACGCTCACATACAATGTTTTCTCTTGGGCCCACGCCTAAATGGTGTGGGCTCGTCACTGCCCAGTCAGCAATCCGCAGCCGCTGTTTAGAATTCTAAACGGACCTTTGGCACAAGTTCTCAACTCTCAGTCCCTTTTAGCCCCGGCCGGCCCCGTTCTAGCTAAAGGACAAGGTGTGTTTGGGTTTGCTTTTCGTTGTCGTTGTGATTCAATAGATTTCAATTAGGATGTTAGTGCTTCATAAACTGCTTGGTGTTTTAACTTTCTCCAAAATCATTAGCATCTTAACTGAGGTCTCCAGCACCTTCAAGGTCAAAATCTCAAATGTCATGGGCTACGCAGATGCTGTGAGGGAGGGAGGCAGGATGAAACCAGATCCCTTCCAGATATACTGCAGTGCACTCTGAGGTTCCCCAAAGCCCTGCTCCATCCCCCCATTTTCTCTGGACACTGAGTCTGTGCTGGAGTGATGACCAGCGTTCCGAGAGCTTCTGATTGAAACCAGAATTCTAGAACTTTACACAACTTATCCTGGTCCTTATACGCTATGAACCCAACTCAGCCACCAGGGGAGAAGGCATGGCCCACGAGGACATTTCTAACCCTGAGGACCAATCATGTTGACATTGGCCTCCCTGGAGCCCTCTCCAATACCACATCTGAGCAGCACGTGAGAAAGGTCTTTCATGTTCTCAATCTATTTGCCCTTCATCTCTCTCTAAAAATCAACACAAAAAGTCTTTGAAACAAAAGTTGAGTGGCTTCTGGTTTTCTGCGTTTTCTCGGTGCAGAGCATTTGCCAAAAGGGATGATGACGCTTCCCTGAACCCACCAGAAAGTACTTTCTAAAGGCAAGTTGGATGAGAGATGCGTGAAAGCAAAGCAGCTCGCCAAAGCTCAGAACCTGGTGGGTAACGTAGCAAGAACCTGCAAGGAGCAGGGGTTCATTACCTGGGGCACAGAGGAAGCAAGGAGTGTGTCTGTAGCATCCAGAACATTCAGACAGAGAAAGTACTACCGTCAGTCACCAAAATGCCAGAGGAGGGATTTGAACCAGTACCCCGGGAACCCCAGAACGAAGCCTCTTCACCTCCACATGGGGGAGGGGGGATTCACAGATCCTGATGCCTCTGGGGCCAGCCCAGTACCAGAGGGGAGGGTGGGTGCCCGAGGAGGCCTGTGTCAAAAAGGATAGGGTGTGGCCCTTCAACAGGGGGCATGCGCCTGCATTTTATTTTTTTTATTTTCTAATATGTATTTATTTATTTAGAGAGAGAGGAAGGGAGAGAGAGAGAAACATCTATCGGCTGCCTCCTATTGGTTATCAAGCCTGTAACCTGGGCAGGTACCCTAACCAGGAATTGAACCATGACCTCCATTGGTTCCTGGGCAACACTCAACCACTGAGGCACACCAGCTGAGCTGCCTGTGCATTTTAGACAAGTGGGACATGAGCCAACCATGTCAGCTATTGGGACTTCCCAAGAGAAGCCAGAAAGCCATGCCCCCTGGGGAAACTCCAGTGCTTCCCTGTTGAACATCAAGTCCATTTTTTAAGGATTGGCAGGCACACACACACACACACACACACACACACGTGCACACATGCTCACACACACACAGATGCACATGCACATATGCACACACACACATCTTGGTGCTGGATCTGATCCATAGGCCTCCAGTTTGAGAAATCTGCCTCACACTGTCAGTCATAAGGCAAAGATTGTTAGTGCAACATCCAAACTCCCTTCTCTAAGTGGTGGGAACAGCAAAGGAGAAAGAGGTGCCATTGAAGGCAATTTCTGGGGGCAGAACTCAAAGGAGATGCCTCGTCAAATGTCTCAGCTCGTTTCATAAATCCAGAGGGAAGAGAGACATCCTTTTCTGGTCAAAGTGGAGCCATGGGGACCAGATTGGCCCCGTCCCCTAAAACATCTAAAATCCAACTTACATCTGAAACAGCATCTTTTGAGACTTCGGACGTAAGACAATAGAGGACAGTGATCAGTGAGAGAAGGGAAGGGACCAGGCAGCCCGACAGTTGTCCAGCTCCTGGGACAGGGACGAGAGCCCAGCAGAGCCCAGTGGCCTCACCACGAAGAGGTGAGGAGCTGAGAATGTGGAGAAACACAAGTGGCTGGAGTTTGGAGGACAGAGTACCGGAGCCCGGGATGCTCAGACATGGAGCACCGGAGACCGGCCCAGTCCCCCCCGACATACCGCTGAGTCCTCCCGCTGAGCACTAACCGCACACGGGTGTGAGGAGAGCTCCAGAGGCCAGCGGGGAAAGCAAGTAGAGCGATCGCTCGCTGTGGCTGACACGGGGCCAGGAATAATTCGGTTTCCCAGTAGCCAGAGTGGAAAATCTCATATTTCATGGAGTATTGGGTAAAATACTTGGAATAGTTTTGCCTCGGTAATGGGGAAAAACAGCCCCAGATAAAATGTCGCTCTGTGTTGCTTCACAGAGCTTAAACGCAAACCCTAGAGGGATCTCACCACTCGTTAAATGGTGACAAATGTATACACGCGTGGAAGCAGCGCCACAATGAAGATGAAGACCTTCATCATCACCCCCAAAAGTTTCCTGGTGCCCCTGTACACCCCCACCCTCCCTCTCCTTCTATGCTCCCCGCTCCCATCCACAGCCCCAGGCAAACCCAGATCTGGCTTCTCCTCGCTATAAACTGGTCTGCATTTTTTCAGAACTGCGTAGACATAAGAGTTCAACAGTATGCGCTCTGTTTTTTTATCTGCTTCTTTCATCTACGTCAATGGTTAATTCCTCTTGTTATTCACTAGGAAACAAAGGGGGAGAGAAAGAGAAAGGAAAACAGAGAAAGAGCGAGAGAGGGTTACTTCCATCACTTGAGCAGATTTGCTCTCGTAGCATTTGAGATATAAGGAGAGGAGTGACTCATCCAAAGGGAACGGGTATTTTAATGCCTCAAAGCTGGACGTCAGAGCATATGCTGTTCCGGAAGTCAGGAGGCCAGGGGTGAAGGGCACAGGCCAACCGTGACCATCCAAAAGCAAAGGCCAAAGGTCAGAGCAGGAACCAGGAGTGGAGAATTTGGAGCAGGTGTTACCGTAGCTGTGATCCAGAAACACAGGATTTTCTTCCTCAATCTGGAGCCCAGGTGCCAATTTCACTCCTCCCACCCCCGTCTCAAAGTGTCCCATAAGAACCACTAGAGAATCCGGGTAAACATGATTCTGAGGTAGCACAGACATTGAGGGCAAGGGGCGTGTTAGCAGAGACTGCAGAAGGTATGGGAGAGGAGAATGGCTAGTGCACGTGATCCGTATTTGCCTTTTCAGTCCTAGGGTGTTCTCCAGCTGGGGAGCTGAGGAAACCTGGGGATACAGTGGTACCTCGAGATACCAGTTTAATTCATTCCATAACCTTGAGGCGTGGGAAACTAGGAGACGCTCGAGTCGCGGTAAACGGGTGGGTCGTGTGCAGCTGGCCGATCCACACGATGACTCCTATCTCAACTGTTGCTCGTATTTCAAAGCAAAAATCGCTCGCTCGACGGCTCGTATCTCAAAAATCTCGTATGTTAGGGCACTTGTATCTCGAAGTACCACTGTAATTCTATCTCATTCAGAATTCATTATTTCCTTTCCAAGAGAGGGCCTTTCTTCAATCTTCTTCTCTTCAGCTCCGCTACCATTCCAGGAGACGGCGCTCTCTGAGTAGGGGTGCAATGGTCTCGAACTGGAGCTCTTGCCTTCGTGCCATTTCAAGGAGCTGGGCCGGTCTCCTCATCTGTCCCAGGGCGTTATGGACTGAATGTTTGTGTTCTCCCAAAGCTGACATGTGGAAGCCCTGACCCCCAGTGTGATGACATTTGTAGATGGGGCTTTGGGGAGGCGATTCAGTTTAGATGAGGTCATGAGGGTGGAGCCCACATAATGGGAGTATAAGAAAAGGAAGAGAGACCAGATGGATGGATGGATGGATGGATGGATGGATGGATAGATAGATAGATAGATAGATAGATAGATAATCTCCTGCCCTTCCTCTTTCCCTCTCTCCCTCCCTCCTTCTTCCCTCCCTCCTTTCTTTCCTTCCCCCAGGTGAGGGAACAGCAAGAAGATTGCCATCTATAACCAAGAAAAAGGAATCGCTGGGGTTGTCACCTTGATATTGAACTTTCAGCCTCCGAAACTGAGAAATACATGTCTGATGTTTATGCCATGCAGTCCGTGGTATTAGTTATAGCAGCCCAAGCTGACTAAGACACATGAGCATGTTACACTAGATGATCTAAATTTGATAAAACAAATAAAAACCATCATTGTCTAGCATGATGTTTCCCTGAAGCAGACTTCTTATAAATCCAGGGAATGGCTGAAACCGGTTTGGCTCAGTGGATAGAGCCTCAGCCTGCGGACTCAGAGGTCCCAGGTTTAATTCTGGTCAAGGGCAGGTACCTTGGTTGCAGGCACATCCCTAGTAGGGGCATGCAGGAGGCAGCTAGCGATGTTTCTTTCTCATCGATGTTTCTAACTCTCTATCCCTCTCCCTTCCTCTCTGTAAAAAAATCAATAAAATATATATTTTTTAAATTAAATAAATCCAGGGAATGGATGAAGATTTTTAAATCAGGAATGTGATCAACTCACACTTCAAAAACATAACCAGTTCTTTTCCATATTCATTTAGTCCTCATATGTATGCATCCCGTTCTGTTCAAATTCATTAAGCACTTTGTAAGGATAAGAGAAATTGCTTTTGACCTTTGGGGAACGCAATTTAGGGTTTATTGTTTGGAAAGCCCCAGGTATATAATGATTATACAGTAATAAATTGTGTAATTGCGTTTAATCTGTGCCGGGAGGCCTGGAAGCTCTGCAAATCAGTGCCTTCCGAATGGGAGGCTGTGGGATGCTGGGAGGCAGGACACCTGTCACTGTGGCCAGCATTTCTCTGGAGCCCAAACAGCGCAGAGGCAGCGGGTGGGGTCCAGCGTACACCACTGTCTTTTAAGTGATGAGGAAGGTCAGGACACACTATTAAAGGTAGGGACACAGGTCCTCGGAGTAAAGATTTTAAACGGTTGTTTAGCCAGAAGAAGGGTAAAGCCAGCTTTGGGAATGTGCTGGAAAGCAAAATGGGTTGGAAAGAGCCAGAGAGGAAGAGGAAGGAGGTGATTAGTTGGGTTCCACTTTGAACCAGTTGCAGGTGTGACCTTGAAAGCTGGGGGCAGGATCGAGAGGCCTGAGTCAGATGACCTGGCCTTCGGTCCTCTCTCCCTGAGCTGTAGTTCTCCAACTCGTTGTTTCTCTGTCTGTCCTATGGGGCCGGTCCTAGTGGCCTCCTTGTACGGTTGTGGGAATTTAATGAAACGATACATAGAAAGCCCAGTGTTGACAGTAACAATAAAAATAAAATTCAACTCATGCCCGAAACGAGGTGTTCGGCCTAACTGTACTGTTCAGGAAACTGAAATGTAATCTCTTTTCTTAGCAATCATTTTTAGATTTTCATGAAAACCTTTCCAATGTCTGACATACGTCTCCACATACAGAAACAAAGCGGAAGAATAAAATACATTATTTGGAGTAAGAAAGTATGGGGGTTTGGCCTGGCTTTACTTTGTAGCTGGGGGATTCTGAGCAAATCCCTGGATGTCTCTGAGCAGCGATTTGCTGGCATAATTTTATTTGCTTTTTAATATATTTTTATTGATTTTAGAGAGGAAGGGAGAGGGAGAGAAAGACATCAATGATAAGAGAGAATTATTGATTCGTTGTCTCCTACACGCCCCACACTGGGGATCGAGCCCACAACCCAGGCATATGCCCTGACCTCCTGGTTCATGGGGCGATGCTCAACCACTGAGCCACACTAGGTGGGCTAGAATTTACTTTAGAGAGACTGCCTCCCTTGGGAATGGTCGAGGGGTGGCGATGCACCCCATCCCGAGCTCACTCTCTGCAAAAGTGCCTGGGTATCACATTAGCACTCAATTAGACCACATTTTTCACATTTCTAAATGCTGAAGGCCTTATAAAATAAGTGCAAACATCAACAGAAGAGGAGAGCGCACCAGAAAACGATTTTCCATCCGACTACTTAGCTTGGTGAGGTCTCCGGCGGGTTTTCTGTGAAAAGTGGCAGAAGTTCTACAGTTCTGGCAGAATAGACGAGCCTCCTCATTCTCTGGCTGGAACTTTGAAATCTGACAGACCTCGGCTAGTCAAGAAATCAGAAATCTGGTGCTGACTCACTCATCCAATCAAAAAAATGTTTATTACCTGCTTTCTTAGTGCTGTAAACAAATGGGGTGAGCTAAGACAGGTTGCTTAAAACCACTGAACCCAGGAATATCCATCTGTCAGAGTAGTGGTTCTCAACCTTCCTAAGGCTTTGACCTTTGCATACAGTTCCTCATGGGGCGGTGACCCCCAACCATGAAATGTTGCTACTGTTATGCATCATGATGTAAATATCTGCATTTTCCGATGGTCTTAGGCGACCCCTGTGAAAGGATCATTCGACTCCAAAGGGGTCGCGACCCACAGGTTGAGAACCACTGTGTCAGAGGAACCAATGAGACCTGTCTTACCAATACCACCGATAATGTAAGGGTAATCCAACTGCAAAATATTAATTCCCCTTCAAAGAAGTCTAAACTGCTAAGTCTACCTCCAACTAAGGTAGAATGTGATAAGATATATATGATATATATAAAATACCGACAGCATCCACTAAACAATCGACACAAAGGCATATAGTCAAAAACATTATAGGTCAAAATGGAACTTTAAAAAATATTTGAGTAATCCACAGAAAGGTAAGGAAAAAAAAACCACAAAGATGAAAAAAACTGAGAGGAGGAGGGGAGAAACAGAAAAATAAATAGCAGACTTAATCCCTAAAATATCAATAATTACATTAAATGTAATGATATAAACATACAAATTAAAAGGCAGAGATTAGCCAAGTGGATTAATAACATGATCCATCTAGTATGCTATCTAGCAGAAAATCATTTCAAATATAAGTAATTAAAAGGAGTTTTTTAAAACGACATCATACAAATCTTAACCTTAAAGATAGCAGGAGTGGCTATATCAATGTGTAATAAAGTAGATTTTAGAACAAATAAAATTATCATGGACAGAGAGGGACATTACATAATGAGAAAAAGGTCAATCCACCAAGAAGAGATAGAATCCTAAAGTGTCTGAACTAAACAAAACAAAAAATGCAAAATGTGAAAAACAAAAACTGATAAAACTGAAAGAAGAAATACACCAATCCAAAAACATAGAGGATATTTCCGTACTCCTCTTTCAGCAGTTGGTTGGTAGAAATGTACAGAAAATCAACATGATATAGAATAATTCAAAAACATCATCAACCAGCAGAATCTAATTGACATTTTAGATAATTTCACCCAAAAAAGAGCAGATTACACATTCTTTTTCAGTACAGACTGGACATTTACTGAAATAGATCACATTCTGGGTCAAAAAAGAAATCTCAACAAATTGAAAAGAATTAAGATCACACAGAATGTAATTTCTGATCACAATGAATCCAACAGAAATCAATAACAGAAAGGCAACAAGGAACAAGAAAGAGAGATAATATTCTACACCTCACACAGACTGATATAATGATACCACCAGTAGACAAGATACAGTATCATTTCACCATCTATCAAGTATAGAAATGGTATCTCTCCTTTTTCCTCTTAAAGATCATGCATATAATTTATAATTACATGTATAAAATTAATGTGATATAGGCAATAAGATACATACACATATAATAAACTAGCAATATGCTTGCAAATAATCCATGGGTAAAGGAAGAAATCTCAAAGGAAATTTAACAGTACACCGATGTGAATAAAAATTAAAATATTACATATCAAAATGTGTGGTACACAGCTAAAGCAGTGCTAAGAGGGAGATTTATAGCATTAAATGCATACATATAAAAACAAAGGAAAGTCTTAAATCAATTATCTAAGAGACAACGAATATCAAGAACCTGGAAAAAAAAACAACGCAAACCCAAAGCCAAGAAAAGGAAAGAAATAAGAAAGAGCAGAACCCAAGTAAATTACAAACATAAAATCAGTAGAGGAAAATGGATAAACAAAGATAATTCTCTGAAAAGATCAATAAAACCGACAAAGGAAAAATAAGAAGACACAACGTACCAATATCATGACTGAAAGAGGGATATTAATATAGACCTTTCGGCATCAAAAGAGTAAGGGAATACTAAGAACATCTCTACACACGTAAATTTGGAAACTTGGGTAAAATGGACCAATTCCTTGTAAGATACAAACTCCAACAATCCACTCAATATAAAATAGGTTATGTGACTAGCCCTGTAACTATTAAGGAAATTAAGTTTGTAATTTAAATGCTCCATAAAAGTAATCTCCAGTACCAGATGGTATCACTGAAGAATTCCACCAAATGTTTAACGAGGGATTAGCAACATTTCTACACAATCTCTTCCAGAAAATAGAAGAGGGAACTCTCCCACTTGCTTTTATTAAGCTAGTATTACCCTGATGCCAAAACTAGACAAAGACAGTACCAAAAAAAATTTTTTTAGATAAATAAAACTATAGGCCACTAATCTTCATGAATGTGGATGTAAAATATTTAACAAAATATTGGCAAATAGAATTCAGCAACATATAAAAAGCTAGACTGAGGCAGGTTTGAATATTAGTAAGTATAACCCACTATATTAACAGACTAAAGAAGAATAATTAGGCCATCATATCTAACCCAAACTGTAAGCCTAACCTTCACCCTCTCCTTAACTGGACTGACTGTTTTTCTCTGGACTATGGCTCGCATGTCCTTGCCTCCTTGAATGTCACAGTAGATACTGGACATAATCAATGAAATGTTGCAGGCACCTTGCGTTCTGTGATTTTCATCCCAGCAAGGAGTTAACCAGGCTGAATACAAATTCCAAGCCGTCTTCCCTGCAGTTCCAGAAGCTGGAGTCTCTGCTTCCAGCTGCAGCTTTTCCATCCGACTCACCGGGGTCCCATCCCTTCAACACCTTTGTAGATGAGCCAAGGATTGGGGGCAGTTTTTATGTTCAAAATTTGGAGCTCTCTCGCCTCCAGGATTTCTCTCTTATCTCCCTGATTCTACCGCCAACCCTGAACTCTCTCCTCCTCATCTGCAATTTTTGCCTCTCTTGGGTTGCTCTCCAGTGCCATCAAATATCCGTGGGATAACGGTGATACTTTATCATTACTGGAAGCTGGAACTCTCTGGAATAAGGTTTAACTTATCACAGGGGACCCTCCCTGAGCTAGAGGGCTGGGGGATGGGGCAGTGATTCATCAGGATAGGTATCAGAGATGTCTAAGCTACCTGCCCAAGCATTTCACTGTCCTTTCCTGGCCTCTTCCAGCCCAAGCTCATCCCCACCATTTCCTCGTAATGATGGGCTGCTGCTGCTCACATCCAGCCTATGCCTTGCTGGACCAGATAACAGCAGTGCATGATGGGTAGTTCATATTGGTTACGTTGGTCAAATGCACAGTCTCTAGCAGGACTCAGCTACTCGAGGGGTTTTTCCCTAAAGAAGACTGGGTATTAGCAAATGTGATCATGGCTTCACTCCAAAGCCCTGGGTGATGTGCTCTTTGAGTCTTTGGAGGCCTCCAGAAGCTCCACATAGCATCCTATTTGCCACAAACACTCTTGAGTATAATGGGACCTTCCGGAGGCCTTCCAGAGTGGCCAATCAGATTAGGCCACTCCTCCTTTCCTGGGGAAGAAGGAGGAAGGGATGGAGAGAACCCCTCCTTCATTCCCTGCACATGATAGGAAACCACCACAGCGGGGAAGAATTATCACCGACACGGAGCTGGCGATTAATCTCTGTCCACACACATGAATCTATAAATGAACAAACAAATCATTATTATCGCTTGAACAAACTTATTATTGATCCTTTGTAAATAAATATTACATAGGAAATAAGCTATTTAATTCTAATATATTTTAGGCAATAATTAAGTCTGCCCTATAAAGATTTATGAAAGTATCAGCATTTACTTGGTATTGAGATTGATTGATTGATGGATTATCCATTCAGTATATGTTGTGTGTCAGGCATCATGTTATGTGCAGGTATCATGCTATGTGTGAAGGATGTATACATGAATGAATGGCATTGTCCTTGACCTCAAGAAGCTAACAATCTGGAAGAGAACACATCACGGGCCCATTAGGAAAAAGGCAGAAGAACTGAGCTCCAAGCCCAGCCTGCCTCTCCATAGCTCTTTCCTGGACCCCAGACCGTTCTTCTGTCCCAAGAATGTCTTGACTCACGGCCCTTGTCACCATGTCACCAGAAGAAATCCAGAAGCAATCCGACAGGTGAGGAGCCCTGGACCGATCAGGGAAATCTATTTCCAAGTACCCCCTCGAGCCATAAATAAGGGGAACGCCATACCGCAAGAATAACAGCAAGAGCATGGAAAATAGGATTTAGCCACATTTTCCAGGTTCTGAGACACTTCTCCTGACTCCTTAAAATAGTAAGTCAATGTGTAAGTGGACAGAAAAGGTTGTGGAGACCAAGTCCAGTCTGAAGTTGAGTGCAGATCAACCCTGGTTAATCGCCAGCTCTGTGTCAGTGACAATTCTTTCCCGCTGTGGTGATTTCCTATCATGTGCAAAGAATGAAGGAGGAATTCTCTCCATCCCTTCCTTCCTCAGGAAAGGAGGAGTGGCCTAATCTGATTGGTCACTCTGGAAGGCCTCAGGAAGGTCCCATTATACTCAAGAGTGTTTGTGGCAAATAGGATGCTATGTGGAGCTTCTGAAGGCCTCCAAAGACTCAGCAGGTGAAGTCCTTAAATACGCGATGCCCTCTGTTGATGCTGGGGGAGAGACCATGGAGGCCAGGGGAAGAAGTGGAGCAGAGGGAAGAAGAAATAGAGAAACAGAAAGAGAGATTATGATTCAATTGATACAGCACATTTTTCACGTCTTTTTCTCCTTGACGTGTTTTTGCTTGCATTGCAGCCTTGGCAATTGATCTTGGGAGAGATGCTGTGAGTTTTCCCGGCAAATTCCGTGCCCTCCTCTGTGCCGAGTGAAGTCTCTGCTTAATAGAGATGGTCACGGGTGAGTGATTTCACCTCATTCATTCCATCCAATCCAGAGACAACCTCCTCACACCTCACACTTCGGCTGCCTCGTTAATTTCTAGCAACCGGGGCATTTGCAGAAAGCTGATTGGCATTTAACCCCATTTTTATAACGACAGATGCTAATTATGTGTGATTTTAAAGTATCCAACAGGTGAAAAAAAATAAAAATAAACAAAGGAAATAGTTCCTTTTCCATATCTGTATAAACCCTTCCAGCTTCTCATATATGATAGTCTTGTTTTAATTAACTTGTTTTGCCTGGTTAAAATATTCTGCATATAATCATGTACCCCTTTTAATCTCTTATCACAAAGGAGCATGTCCAATTTATTTCTGCATCGCTCCTCATTTTTAAGGCGGCCTGCGTTTATATCCACTGCGTGTTCCCATTGTCTACAGCCATTCATAGTTTCATTAAATACCATTTAAGCTGCGATTCCATCGCTGGCCATAAACTCCTGTTCTGTATGTGCTTGGGAGAGGCTATTACCCAGGCAGTTATACGGCCACGGCTTGTCTACTGGCTCTGCATACTGAGACTGTAGGGCGGGGAATGGATTTCCCCCTCTGGTGCTCCAGGGCTCGGCACAGAGCATGCCTAACGGATGCTAAGTCAGCAAGAAGCGCGTGTGGATAGAATAAAGCAGGCGATCTCTCAGGTGCCCATCCCGTGGCCTCCAGGAACTGAGTAAAATTATAAAAGGCAGAGCTCATGCTCATGATTTAGAGCAAAACCAACCCCTGGTTCCCAGAGAGTCCAAGAACACCGAATTGCTCACGGGATCTCAGCAGCACATGAGCTGACCCATACAAACACCTTCTGCGCCCAAACCGGTGTGGCTCAGTGGATAGAGCATCGGCCTGCGGACTGAAAGGTCCCAGGTTCGATTCTGGTCAGGGGCACGTACCTTGGCTGGAGGCACATCCCCAGTGTGGGGTGTGCAGGAGGCAGCTGATGGATGTCTCTCTCATGGATGTTTCTGACTTTCTATCCCTCTCCCTTCCTCTCTGTAAGAAATCAATAAAATATATTTAAAATAAAATAAAAAGATTGCTGACTAGAGGAATCTCTTTTCTGAGTGAGGCCGAGTCAGTGCAGGTGAGCTTCCTACTGGTCTCTCTGACCCAAGTGCCTTTAACCTGCAAAGGGACTGGCTAACGTGCTCTCTCTGGGTTTACCTTTGGTCGACTAGATAGCTGCCCCTGCACCTGTCTCTCTGCCACCCCTGTTGCCGGTCCCACCCCCACAGTGAGCTTTTTGAAGGCAGGAGACCAATCTTGCCCATTCGGGTTCCCAGTACTTAGTGCAGTGCCAGAAACACAAGGCATGGAGTTCAAATCTGAACTCAAACTGCAGAGCTCCGAGTCCTGGGACCTTGCATTTCCTCAGCAAACACCCAGTGAGGGGCTGCTGTGTCCACGGCTCTGTCTTACCTGCCGGGGACCCCGGGGGCCATCAGGAGCGGGGAAGCAATTAGGAGGCAGCCGCCACAGTGTCTGGGGGACGTTAATAACACCCTGGCTGCATCTCCGAGGTGCCCCTCAGTGGCCTAGAGACAATGCTGAGACAATCCCACTCAGACTCCATTTGGCCTGAAAACCATGCGGCCTGCCTCGGCCACCAAATGCCTGGAACGAGCAGCTTCCTCAAAGGGCCGGAGCATCTGGGTGGCTGGGACCACGGGCTCCCCATCCGGCCCCTGCCCTCACCCCGAGAGCTGGGGGCTGCCGCTTCAGGGACCAGGAATCAATCGCCGTGGCTGTGACATGGTCCCTGCGACTCTGGAAGGTCAGCCCGGATTCACCGATCGCTGTGATTAATTGGAGGTGGTGCCCTCAGGCCTGGCCTGCCATCCTTTAGGCAGCCGCCCCGTGCAAATCACACACACATTGTTTTTAAAATATATTGTATTGATCTTTTTACAGAGAGGAAGGGAGAGGGATAGAAAGTCAGAAACATTGATGAGAGAGAGACATCCATCAGCCGCCTCCTGCACGCCCCCCACTGGGGATGTGCCTGCCACCAAGGTACATGACCTTGACCGGAATCGAACCTGGGACCCTTCAGTCCACAGGCCGACGCTCTCTCCACTGAGCCAAACCAGTTTCGGCTTAAATCACACACATTTGAAGAAGGAGCTCCATTCCCTTTGACACAGCGAGTTCCCGGGAACGTGGGAGAGGGTGCATTGGTGACCCCGGACGGGGAAAACGCTCCAAGGGAAAGACGAAAACCTGAGACCATATTCACGGCCACACTGAGAGGAAGAGAATGATCCACGTTCCCCAGCTCCCCTGGCACCTTTCCCTGGACGGTTCCCCTCCATCCTCGGCCCAGCCCTGTGCTGGATCTGCTTTTCCCGCCTGCTTTTCAGTAAGAGCCCGGAGCGTCTCTGTTTCCACCCAGAACCGGTCCCATAGGCGTCGCATTACTTGTTCTAAGCCCCAGCTGAGTCATTGAAGACAGAGATTAAGATGCCAGTAGATCAGCTGCCTCGGGCTCCATAACAAAGTGATTGGGTGGCTTGTGAGAAACTTAGCATCTCGGCTCTGGAGGTGGGAAGTGGGGGTGAAACGTATGAGAAAGTGGGTTCCCTCCGAGGCTGGTTGTGGGGGAACCCCTCTCCTGGCTCCTGGGGGCCTCAGGCGAGATGTTGGCTCAGAGGTGGCGACAGCCCTGTCTTCACATCGGCTGCCCTCCCTGGGTGTCTGTCTCCAAATTGTCCCTTTTTAAAAGGACGCCAATCAGATTGGACTAGAATCTACCTTAATGGCGCCATTGTGACTTGATCACCCCTAGGAAGACCCTATTTCAAATGAGGTCACACGCTGAGGTGTTGGGGGTTAGGACTTCACGTATCTTTTGAGGGAAGAGGATTCAACCTGGAACAGCCAACTGCAAAACATAGTTATTAAAATTAAAATATTCCAAAGTATATAAACTAGCAAGTGCTTAGTAGGTGCTCAAGAAAAGCTACTTTCTTGCTTTTCATTTTCTCCTTTGATTTTCAGCCTTACCCTGAAAGTCTTTTCTCTTCAACAAGCTTTCCCCCATCATATAGTTTTTGTTCAACACTTTCTTCCACCCAGCCTTTGCGAGAATATCAGGGCCTGGCAGTGCTGGGCACTTACTAGATGCTCACTAAACATTTTTTAGGAAGTGAGTTTCACTTTTTAAATCACCCTCCTACTTATGTATTTTTTTAAAGAATATAATTATCAATAAATTGAATATCTTTCCTAATAATAGAGAAACATGTAAATTGACCATACTTCCACTATGCCCACAGCCAATCAGAGTGGGTATGCAAATTAACCGAATAAAGATGGCTATTAATTTGCATACATACCTGGGTCCCTCCCAGCCGGCCATCCTGTGGAGGCTTTAGGCTTGGGGGACAGGGGTACCCGCTTCCCAGCCTAAAGCCTGGGTTAGAGGCTGTAGGTTTGGGAAGGGGCTGAGCCTGCCATCGGAGGGGTGAGGGATGCCACTTCCCAAGCCTACAGCACATTTAAGTACTTAGCACATAAGTGACAGACAAAAAGAATTAGTATATTGAATCCAAGTGTGCCTGTGAGTTCTCTATGTCTGCCATTTCTGTATATACCAGCGTTTGGGTTTTCAAGAACGCCACGCACACTGGGGTAATTATACCTTCCAGGGCTGCTAATACGCACCAAGGGACCAAAATCACACTCAGAGTGTCACTTCCTCAAAGCGTACCTCTGACATCTCTGGCTCCATAGAAAGGAATCCTCGAAACGATCTGTAAATGTCTCATTATGCAACAAACACGCTGCAAATACCCCATTGGTGATTGTATCTGCTCAATGTATGCGTAAATTAATATTTTAATAAAATTTCATGTAAATGGTAATCTAATAAATATTCATTCAAGTCAAGCCTTAACTACTGCATGCCACGTGCCTTGCTAGGAAGAAGCGATGCCTTGCGAGTGCTTAGTACATATGAAATATTTATGCATCGTGTGCTATCGAGAGAATTGACATGTTCTGTGCTACTGGGCTATCCCTTCAAATGAAGATGCGCTAATAACATTATGTGTGTTGAAGGGATAAGAGAGGAGAGACAGGTAGAACATTCTATCTTAGTTCCCTTGCAACCCGGCCTCCGATTCTCCTTCGGCCAATATGAGACCCGACTTCGAATCACATCCGCACCAGCTCCTTGACACTTGCTCCAGCCCCTGAGCTGTCTGGTTGCAAGAAATCAGAATAGCCAGGCCTTTCTTATCATCTTACCATGTCAAGAAGACAAAGAGGACTCTTATACATACTCCTAATGCAGTAGGTTTCACTCGGCTGCATGATTTCATGCCTATCCATTGCTACAACAGGTGTGCCTACAGCAAAAAACTCATTAGCTGATGTTTACGCCTTCAGGGAAGCTTCTACACCAAAAATCATAACTAGAAATGATCCGCTAATCTGGTCAAAATTGCCATTGTCTTGTGCCAACAATGCACAAGACAAGGAACTGCGTCGCTGACCAAGTCTCCACGATGTGGCAGCCTTCGCTCCTGAGTGTAAGTGAGTAAACAAACACCTAACGTTCCTTAAAAGATAAAAACGTACTGTGGCCATGGGTGGGTAGTAAACGCAGTCTCCGGAGCAACCCCTGGCCCGGTACCCCCAATTAACAGCAGATCTGCTAGTCACAGGATCTCTCCAATTCAATGAGCACGGGCTGATGTTTGCCTCACCCCGACGCTTGCATGGAGCTGAGTTGCAAGCAGAATCAAAATGTATTTGTGGCCAAGACCGGTTTGGCTCAGTGGATAGGGCGTCGGCCTGGGGACTGAAGGGTCCCAGGTTGGATTCCGGTCAAGGGCATGTATCCTGGTTGCAGGCACATCCCCAGTAGGGGGCGTGCAGAAGGCGGCTGATCGATGTCTCTCTCTCATCGATATTTCTAACTCTCTGTCCCTCTCCATCCTTCTCTGTAAAAATCAATAAAATATTTTTTTAAAAAAATGTATGTGTGTGCAGGTTGTCAAGGGAAGGAAAGAGTAGTTTGTTGGGGGAAAACATGGGAAAGGAAGAGAGAATTCTCAGGTAGATATTTGGACAAGATTTCACTACCTGCAGAAACCCACAAAACCTTCAGTAGAATCTGCTTTATTTAATGAAGCTCTTTCATAGCACCGGATACCCATTCCCGCTCTTTTTTCGGGCTCAGCGCCTTCTTTGTGGTTGGTTAAGCCAGGTGTGTGTTTCCTGGAGCTGCTGCAGGCGGGCTTCACCCAGCAGAAAGTTGTTGTCTCACAGCTCTGGAAGCTCCAAGTCCAAAATCAGGGTGTCAGCCGTCCCGTGCTCCCTGTGGAATCCTCTAGGGGAGACTCCTTCCTGGTTTCTTCCTGGCTTCAAAAGCTTGAGTGACATTGGAACGGCTTTGGCTGGTACCGGAATGCCAGGAATCCCGGGCATTCCTTGGCGTGTAGCTGCAGCGCTCCGTCTGCGCCTCCGCCATCCTCTGGCATCCTTCCCGCCCGCGTCGGTGCCTGTGGGTTCGCCCCCTGTCATAAGAACTCCATTCAGACGGGATTAGGGCCCACCCAGAGCCAGCGTGACCTCATCCTAACGGGATTCCTTCAGCAAAGACCCTGTTTCCGAGTAAGATCACATTCCGAGGCTCCGGGGGTGAGGAATTCAGCATACATGTGGGCAGAGATGGGGTGCAGTGCAGCTCATAACAGGAGACACGCATGGCTTTTGCCAATATGGCGTGCAAGCAGGAGTAGCGTTTGGCTTTTGGTGCGGCTGATACGGTTCCTTCATCTTCCTGTGTTTCCTTCCAATGTTCCAGGGGTGCCGATTTTGTGAGCCTGGGTTCCGGCAGGAGAACAGCATGGAGCTGATCCCTCTTAGACATGTGGTGTGAGCAAAATAAATCAATAAAAATACATGTTTTTGTTGTCTTAAGCGATTGCAGTTTGGAAGTTATTTACTGCGAGAGCATAGCATCGCCTGCCCAGACGGCTACGCTTGCAGTGAAGGAGACCTGGCTCCGGGAGGAAATAAAGTGAGACAAAACCGGATCAAAGAAGCTTCGAGACGCCCAGGTCAATCTCATTAAAAGACACTAAACTCTGACAGGGGAAATGTAAGCAGCAGAGTTCTCGGAAACATGTTTCAGGTGGAGGATGGAGCGCAACAAATGGAAAAGGCAGCTCGGCGTGAGGTTTTGTTGCTGTTTTGTTTGTTGTTCAGGAAAAGAGCCCTCTTTTACCGGGTTGCTGAAGGGAGCAGGGTTCCTTTCACCCTTCAAGAGCCCCATGGAGCAAGTGCCTTCTGAGAGGGACAACTGTCTGCCTTGCCCCTGAGACACCGTCCTGCATCCTGGGAATTTCTCCGGAGCAGACCAATGGTCATGTAATTCAAACAAGAGGAGGGCTGTGTGAGCACTCAGAAAGGGAAAAGAAGGAGCCCAGTACAGTACGGAAAGGGAGATTAATCCCAACAGATAAAGTGGGGGAAAGAGGGGGGGATCTGGGATGTCGTCTTAAAGGAACAGGCTGTGTGCAGGAGATTTTGCCTGTACCATGGTACCTCGAGATACGAGTGCCCTAATATACGAGATTTTTGAGATACGAGCCATCTAGCTATTTTTGCTTTGAAATACGAGCAACATTTGAGATGGGAGTCATCTCGCGGATCAGCCGGCTACACACGACCGACCCACCAGTTTACCGTGACTCAAGCGTCTCATAGTTCCCCACGCCTCAAGGTTACGGAACGAATTAAACTCGTATCTCGAGGTACCACTGTACAGGACTTTCACAAATGGTGGAGAGAGAAGTTTCAAAGGGATTCAGAAGTGATGGCAATAATAGCGGGAAAATGTAGGGGCTCTTTGGGGATCAGAGAGTATCTGGGTGTTGTTAGCTGTTAGTATAAAGCTTCTATCCGACCTGGGATATGTTAGAGAGACTAGTTGGACTGTGGAGACACCAGTGAGATTTTGTGACAGTTAAGACACATTGAGGATAGATTTGTGGAAGACAGACTGGCATGGGAGTACAGAGAGAGGAATGACCCTCCAAGGTCAGGTCATGAGAAAGTATAAGAACTGAGCAGGGAGAGCGTGTATTCTGGCGACATGGGTTTAATGACTGGCTGTGTGGAGCAGCCTCTAAGCTGGCCTTCAGTGAGCCTCGCCTGCTGGACTTCATGCCTTCATTTCCCCTCGGAGGTGAGGTGTTACCTCATGTTAACAAATACAATGCAACCCAATAGGTAATTGGGTGTCACTGATCAGACTATGACTTCCATCTTGGTCTCTCTCTCTCTCTCTCTCTCTCTCTCCCTCTCTCTCTTTTTTCTCCTCCTTCAATCCCTCCCTCTCAGATTAGGTTAGAAATAGACTGTAAATTCTCTCTTAGTCTCTCTCCTCCTCTAGTGCATACACCCATGCACTCTTGATATTGCTCTTGCTCTCTCTTTCATTCACTCGCTCTCTCTCTCAGATCTCTCACCCTGGGAGAAACCAGGAAAGCTTCAGAAAATAGCAGAAGCATAGAAATATGATTGAATGCATGAATGCGTCAATACATTTATTGGTGATCAACAATCCACAAGATAGACCCCAGCCTCTGCCCTTATAAAACTTACTTCAGAGAGACAGTCAGAATGACCCGAAAGGACCGCCAGAGGTAAGGTTAATAGCCGGCTACATAATAAATTCAAGAATACTTCTGGCCGAAAGCAGTTTGGCTCAGTGGATAGAGCGTTGGCCTGCGGACTAGAAGGTCCCGGGTTCGATTCTGGTCAAGGGCATGTACCTTGGTTTGTGGGCACATCCCCATTGGGGGTTGTGTAGGAGGCGGCTGATTGATGTCTCTCATCAATGTCTCTCTCATCGATGTTTCTGACTATCTCTCTCCTTCCCTCTCTGTAAAAAAATCAATAAAATATATTTAAAAAAAAAAAAAGAATACTTCTGTCCCTGGCCAGGTAGCTCAGCAGGTTAGAGTGTTGTCCTCATACCCCAAGGTTGTGGGTTTGAGTATAAATAAGAATCAGCCAATGAACTCATAAATAAGTGGAACAATAAATCAATGTTTCTCTCCATCCTCTGTCTCTCTTAAATCATTAATAATAATAATAATAATAATAATAATAATAATAAAGAATACTCCTGCACAGCAAGTCCCCACCCTCGGTTAAAATAAACAGCAGGTGGAGTGTCAGAGTAGATCTCCCAGCACCTAAAACCACAGCCCTGAGCAACCCAGAGTCCCCGACATTCTCACTTTTTTTGAGAGCGCTTTCTCTTCACCTTCTGTTCTGTCTCCTTCTGAATGTTTGATCCTATTTCGATCCCAAGAGCGGTCTCCATTTGACAGACAAGGACGGTCGACGCTGCAGAGGGGAACTGGGACCCTGTAGAAGATGCTTGCCAGTCATGTTCTCACGCTCCGTTCTGGATGGAGAACAGATGCCTGTGCGTATCAGCAGCCGATGGCCTTCCGTTGTCCAGGGCAGGATTGGAAAAGCAGTGGCCGGTGGATGGTTTCCACGTGACAGTGACCCACAGTGAAAAGCGGGACAGGTTCCAGGTGGGAGGCCGGGGGCCTGCACTGTGTCACAAACCAGCGGCTTGTGGAGTAAGCAGGACCGTCGCCACGTGACCGAAGTGGAAACTGACGCTGGGAGAGGTTCAACAAGCGCTCCCGTGTACGCAGTGCGAAGTGTGGGGATCAGATTCCCAAAACTGGTATTTCTGACCCCACAGTCCACGCAGGAGGGAGGGGACAGCACACTCAGGCGTCCACTCCTCCGCTCACCGACAGGTTCTTCCAGCCTCAGTTACCCTGGACACGCCTGACCCCTCACCTGCCAGAATAGGAAGAAGTCATTTCCCTTGGATTCTCTTCCTCAACTAAATTACAGCGGTACCTCGAGATACGAGTGCCCTAACATACGAGATTTTTGAGATACGAGCCGACGAGCGAGCCATTTTTGTTTTGAAATACGAGCAACATTTGTGATAGGAGTCATAGCGCGGATCGGCCGGCTGCACACGACCCACCAGTTTACCGAGACTTGAGCGTCTCATCGTTTCCCACGCCTCAAGGTTACGGAACGAATTAAACTCGTATCTCGAGGTACCACTGTACAATGAAACACAGAATGCACATTGTCCATAAGGGTCACTCTTTAAAAATGAGTTCTCAAGACCTGCTGTACAGCACTGTGCCTGTAGCCAACAATACTGTACCGTGTCCTTAAGAAGGTGTTGAGTGTTCCTACCACAAATAAAAAGAGACAGCCGAAACCAGTTTGGCTCAGTGGATAGAACATCGGCCTGCAGACTCAAGGGTCCCAGGTTTGATTCTGGTCAAGGGCATATACCTTGGTTGTGGGCACACTCCCAGTAGCAGGTGTGCAGGAGGCAGTGATCAATGTCTCTCTCTCGTTGATGTTTCTAACTCTCTATCCCTCTCCCTTCCTCTGTGTAAAAAATCAATAAAAAGTATATTTTAAAAAATTAAAAAAGGGACCCAGGAAACTTTTGGAAATAGAGGATGTGATGATGGTTTCACAAGTAGATGCCTATGTCCAAACTCAGCTAATCATCTACATTAGCCATGGGCAGTTATTCTGTATATCAGCGATACCTCAATAAAGCTGTAAAAATAAATTACATCAGAGAGGGCAGAATGGCAGCTGCCAATCGGCTGCTGGTGAGACCGCTGACCATTCCAGGTGTTGTCGTGGAATGCCGGTCAGCACAGTCATAGTCCCTCACTAGCCAGACTCCTTACTCACAGCTGTTCTTCACAGAGAAATGATCTTGCTCCTTCGGGAACAGTAGTAACTGAGGGGATTCCAGGCCGAGCACGTGTTCAGGTTCACGGCCATGTCCAGCCACTGCTCCCCAGAGCTCAGCTCTGTGCCCCGATGGCTGGATCTGGGAGGGATGCTGACACCGCTCACAGGATGACGCCATGGGCCTGCCTCCAGGGTGACTTACATTTAGGCCAACAGCCTAGGTCTTGCCCTCCTCAGGAGAACTGTATGTGGAGAAGCTCATTGCCTCTGCCTGCGACCGAATCTTCGGCAGGTCTACCCACCGGGTGAAACTCTCTCTTCATTACAATCACAGCGAGAAGGGACTGGTTGGTGCTTCCTTCTCCTTTAAAAAGCCACAGGGTCCTCATGCAAATGCATTCACCTCCTCCTCTTCGGAGATCAACCCTAGGAAGCATTATTTTAACGCAATGTCTGTGCTTCTCTCACTGCCTATTTGCATAATTCAGTGAGCCTTTCACCAGAACGTCAGCTTCCTTCGATGAAGGTTTGAAGACAAATAAATAAAAAGACACCTTCCACTTCAGTACAGATCAATAAGCATTTAAATGATATTTATGTGCTTGTGCTGAGTCTCAGACATCGAATACTGTGTCCTGGTCTCTGCCACTCAGATCTCAGAGTTCAATAAGGGAGTGAATAACTACAGATCTCATGATGAGGAAAACATCATACAGAGAATAGCATACGCAAAGAGAGAGAAATTAATTTTATTTCAGGGGCAGTAAAGAGGCAACATCTAAACCAAGCGTCAGAGATACTTGATCAAGTAGAGAAAGTAGGACATATATTGGCAAAGGCAGGTTAAGTTCATGTCCATTGTGATGGTCTTTTGCATATATCAACCTGGCTAGACTACAGGCCTCATATTCAGCCCAGGTCCCCAAATTCCAGTCTGCCCTTCCTCCTGGCCTGCCCTCTGGGTGGTAGCCTGGCCTCACCCCTCCCCGCTACAATCACATAAGCCAATTCATTGCAGCAAAGCTGCTCCCCGGATTGAACTCTGACAGCTACCTATTTTGGTCCCTGGAAGTGAGGTGCAGCTGTAACAAATACTTAAAAAGACGGAAGTGGCTTGGGCATTGGGCAATGGATAGAAGCTGGAATAATTTGGGGGAGTGTCACAGAAAAAGCCTACCGTGCCTTGAACAGACTGTTAGTAGAATTATGAATGTGAAAGACTCTGCTAGGAAGGATTTGGAAGGAAATGAAGGGTGTTAGAGAAAAGCATACACGGCTAACGCGGGCAGGAAGCTATGTATACAAGTAAAGAAGCCATTGCGAAGCAGAGCTTGTGGCAGTGTCAAATGTCTTGGTCAGTTGGGACCGCTGTTTTAAAAAAATGACGTTCTGGATCCTTAAACAGCGAAAAATAGTCCTCACATTCCAAAGGCTGGAAGTTGAAGGTCAAGGTGGCAGCCATTCAGTTTGTGGGGAAGACACTCTTCCTGGTTTGCAGGCAGATACCCTCCTGCTGTGTGCCCACATGCTGTGCCATCGCTCTAGTCTTTTCTTATATGGACACTAATTCCATTCATTAGGAATCCACTCCCATAACCTAATTACCTCTGAAAGGCCCCACCTCCAGATACTACTTGAAGTATAGTTAAATTCTTACAAAGAGGAAAATAGAATTTAGAGGAGAATTGGAAATTTAGCAGTATTTACATATTCTTAAATAAAGAGAGAAAGAAAAAAAATTAAACATAAAACCAGTGGATCAAACAGGAAGTAAACAATAAGATTTAAAAGCACAAATATATCAATAATCACATATAATGCTAATGAACTAAAGTCTCTAATTTAAAGGCCTACATTGTCAGACTAGGGAAAAGAAAAACTATACACCAATTACCTGTGATACGCCTTAAATAAAAGGAAACAGGAAATTAGAACTCAGAGTGTTTAAAGAATGAACTTTGCCAAAACTCACCGAAAGAACTCTGCTGTAGCTAGGCTAACATCAGCTGATATGGAGTATAAGGTCAGAGGCATCATCAGAGATAAACAGACATGTCATATGATGCAAGGTCAACTTGCCAGGTGTGCTAATTCCCAATTTTCATGCACATACACCTAACATCAGCTGTGTAAAGTAAAACGTAACATTAAAACATTTACAAAAGCCTCCATTAATCAAAAAGAGGAGGGAAATATTAGGGTAATATCATGTAAGGAAAAATATCCTGTAAGTAAATTACATCTAGAAAATTCTTAATTTAGAAAATTAATTTTCATTTCTAATGCTAACAGCAAGACACCCATGAAAAACACACATGGTGTCGAAATAAGCCCAAGGAATATCGTTTGGGCAAAAATAAAAAGGACCCCAAGTCAATTTTATAGAAAAGATTCCTTTATTAACTTTTGGTTGAGAAGATGTTTATATACTTTCAGAAAACAACTCCAAGACCATGTGGTCTCCTGCAACAGAGAGGAACTGACAGATCTGCGCCAACCACGAAGGCAAGAGGAGAAACAGGCCAGAGATGGAAGACGCTGATGATGCCTCGCCATGTGAGCAGTCAGCAGCTGTGTGTCACTACAGGATGCCCAGGACCAAACAGAGGGTCGGATCTGCATGGCCACCATTTGTCCACCATCCACATACCACTGCTGACATGTACACAGAAGGAACCGTCTGACATTGAAACTGGGACTCAGAACTACTGGCCATTGAAATTAGGACTCAAATATTTTTGGTTCTTATAGGTTTATTTCTAGTCTGCAGAGGCAAGATTTCTTAAAGAAAAGAATCAAGGGGGAAAAAATAGATTCAGAGGCAAAGGAGCATTGAACAGACTGTCAAACTACAGCAGGAAGGCAGGGGAGGCTGGGGCTGCAGCCCCGGTTTCAGCCCCAGCTCGTGACTACATTTCCTCGCTGTGAAATGGGCTACCACCTTCTTTGGATGGTTGCCACTGCAGATCCTGGAATAATATTTCCTTCACCGTTGTTTCGTTCAACCTATCTTTATAACACCGATAAGACTCCTTAGCAACTTAACTTTTTAAAATATATATATTTTTAAAATGTATGTGCTATAAGAGATCAACTGAAGGACTTGTATGCATGGATACAGGACACTGAGGGGGAGGGGCAGGTGAGGGCATGTACTAAGGGGTAGGGGAGGCCAAGGGGAGGTCAATGGGGGGAAAAAGGGAGACATATGTACTACTATTTGTTATACTTTAAACAATAAAAATAAATCAATAAAATAAAGTAAAACATAACAGGAAAAGGACGAACAGAAATAACATCATAATGGGAGATAAACATGGCATAGAGGACCCCTCCAATCTGAGGCCAGTCTCTCTTCCCTGAGTTCTGTATGACTCCCCCTTTTCTCTAACAGGGGGCACTGCAGGACCCATTGATTTTCTATTCCCCCTGGCTTTTAGATGCCACTTCTTCTTATGCCCTTCAAGCGGTCACTGAATACCCTATCCTCCCTCATCTCCAAGTCCCAGCTCCAATATCACCTCCCCCACGAAGCCTTCCCCTCACTGAGAACGTGTGCTGCCTCCCAAACTCAGAAATCCGTTCATGGCCCTTGGCACCTTCTACCTTAGTTTGAATTCTTTTTTGCACGTGGGTTGACGACTCCTGTCATTAAGGCAGGGGTTCCATAGGCTTCAACTTTGTATGGATTATGCCCACCGAACACGGTTCACACTGTACTGGGAGCTCACTCATACCCATAAAATAAGCAAATGATGAATTTTTTCACTCGCCTTTCTCCCCAACTCTAAAACATGGGGGGTAGGGGGGTGGGGGGTTGGGCCTCATTTCAGACAAGAGTTCCTCAAGCCCGAAGCATCTAGAACTTTGGCAATCGACTGTGTCCTGGAAGCTGCGACCGAGTTCCAGGGACGCATACAACCCTGTCTTGACAAGACCGGAGGTGCTGGTCAACCTCTCAGGCTAAAGGAGAGAGACATCACTTCCAGTGCTGGTGATTCCTGTTGTCCTGCATTAGATCCAAATACAGTGGTACCTCGAGATACGAGTGCCCTAACATATGAGATTTTTGAGATACGAGCCGTCGAGCGAGCTATTTTTGCTTTGAAATACGAGCAACATTTGAGATAGGAGTCATCGTGCGCGGGTCGGCCGGCTGCACACGACCCACCAGTTTACCGCGACTCTAGCGTCTCATAGTTTCCCATGCCTCAAGGTTACGGAACGAATTAAACTCGTATCTCGAGGTACCACTGTACTTAATCAAAGCTAACCTCTTTCAGTGTCCCTCAGCCTTGGTTTCCCACCTCTTCTTTGCCTGAGTCACAGGGGAGGGCAGGTCAGTGTGGCTGAGACATTGAAGGGACATGGTTTAGCAACCCAGCACTTCCCAAGCTCTGTGTCATCCTATAAACCTAAAGGAGAAATAATATTACTGCTGATGTTGTGGGGTCGACCTGAGAATCAGGTGAGGAAATACGTATAGGGCCACGCACCGGTGCCTGTGAAGGAAGGTTAGTTTCTCCCCCGCCTTCCCGTCTGCAGGAGGCCCGTTCCCCGTGTTCAGAAAGCCCCGGTGGGAAAGGAGAGCCGGGAAAGCCACGCCCGTCATGTCCCTGAAAAAGAAGACAGATCCGCCCTGGCTGGCTGGCATTTCCAGAAGCCTTGCAGCTGTTCCAAGGATTCCGTGTGCGCTGGATGGAACTGGATTTCCAATAAACCATTCCACACCAGGGCATCGCCCCGCCGCCACCAGGGCTCTGCCTCCGGTCCAAATCTGAGCTGAGTTTGCCATCTAGAGGACACCCGGGGGGGTGCGGGCACCCACACCCAAGTCAGGCCCAGTGCAGAGAGGAAGCCGCATGCCCTTCACTAACCAGCGTTCACAGAGGGTCTGCTGGGAGCCACCCATGGCAGGAACAGGGCACGGCACAGCCCCTGCCCCCAGCAAGCTCAAGGGCAATGGGGAGTCCACACTCTACGTTGATTTCTTTTCTTTTTTTTTTTTCAGGTTTACTAAAATTATTGTTAAAATCATGGAACACTTCTGTCTTTTTCTTTTTTCTTTTTTTTTTTTTACAGAGAGGAAGGGAGAGGGATAGAGAGTCAGAAACATCAATAAGAGAGAGACATCGATCAGCCGCCTCCTGCACGCCCCACAGTGGAGATGTGCCCGCAACCAGGATACATGCCCCCGACCGGAATCGAACCTGGGACCTTTCAGTCCGCAGGCCGACGCTCTATCCACTGAGCCAAACCAGTCTCAGCGAACACTTCTATCTTGATGTTAGTGTCCAAAGTGAGACCTGGCTTCTGGCAGGAGGAGGAGTTCCATCCGTAACACTGCGGGATGGATGAGCCCGCTGCTAAATCACACCCCGTACACCGAGTGGCTAAGCTGGGTCTTGCACTCAGGATTTGGGTTCCGGTCTCTGGACCCCAACCATAGTCAGATTGGACATCAGAGGGGGGCACCCCCTTGTTTGTGCAGCCAAGGGGTGGTCCAGGGAGTTGACCTGGCTACACAGCCAGGGAGGAGCAGAGCTGGACTGTGAAGCCTGCGCCCCTTGTGGGACACCAAGGGATTGACCTTCACCGGAAGCTGCCAGACACCGGAAGTGTAGACAGGGGAGTTGTGCATGGACTTTTCTGGGCTGAGTGTACTTTAAGAGCAGGTATGCAGAAGCCGGTGGTTTTTGTATTTTGTGGAGGCCCTCCCTTGCCAAGATTGGAATTAATAAGAAATCTAGTCTCTGGCCTGGGTTCCCATATCTCCTCTCACCTTGTCAAGCTGGACCATTTGCAGAGAGCCTGTCTGCAGTCCCTGGGAATTGTGCTTATGGTCCAGGAATCCCGTAGCTCCAGAAATGTGGCCACACGGCTCCATGCAATACAGGACATTTCAACCGGAAAGGAAACCTCTTTTCAAGAACAAAGGATGTGCTTCCGGATAGGAAACATCGCACCAGCAGAATACCCTTTCAGACCTGCACTCTAGGTCTTTACTGCATGTGTGGTGTTTTAGCTCATCTGCATAGTCACTAAAAAAACACGCATGGGCACCTGCTATGTGCTGAGCAAAGCCCTGAGGATTCAGCATTGACCACGGCAGCCACGGTCACTGCCCTCATAGAGCTTGCCACTCATTATCCAGGTGACTATGTCATTATGATGACCTCACAGAAAGGTCAAAGGGGTCTATTCTGAATCAAGGCCAAGGGTTTGTTGACTGCAGCATGAAACTGGATTTGTGGTCAGCTTTCCTGCTCACTCCCTACAGGCCCACGGCGTCATATGCACACTTCCCTTAGTGTCCTGGTCAACATCTCTGTTGTCTTTTATTTTCACTTTTCTTAGTTTATACTTGTCTATGTCACCCACAAGACTCTCAGCTTCTTGAGATCAGGGGGGAATGTTTTATTTCTCTCAAGATCCCCCATATCCAATGAATAGGAGGTGCTTGTTGACAGGTTTGAATGAATAAGGGAAAGAATTGAATTGATCTGTTCGTCAATAGATCTCAAGTATTAGCAAGAAAATCACATATATAAAGTTTTACCTGTATTTTCCAGCATATAAAATGACTGAGTGTATAAGATGACCCCCAACTTTTCCAATTAAAATATAGAGTTTGGGATATACTCGCCCTACAAGATGACACCCAGCATATAAGACGACCCCTGACTTTTGAGAAGATTTTCCTGGGTTAAAAAGTCGTCTTCTACGCCGGAAAGTACGGTAATTTGAAATGCATGAGACTCTAAACACAGTTACTCATGATCGGTGAAAACGGTAGAGTTCCATGTTTCCATGGAAGTGTGGCACTGTAAGTCATCTGCCCCATCCATCGTTTCTCGTACGCGCAGTCTGCCCAATACTGTACAGGCTGCCAGCTAGAGCAGGAAGCGGGCATTTCCCTCAAGAACCATAACCTGCTTCAGCATTCTCAGAGAAGACC